>JAGDYQ010000096.1:2977670-3065055 GCA_021962125.1 Bulinus truncatus | reverse complement strand
GTTATTATCAGTGCAAGATATCTGACCAGCGATTAACCAACCGACATACAATCACGACATACATCACGACATACAATCACGACATACATCACGACATACATCACGACATACATCACGACATACAATCACGACATACAATCACGACATACAATCACGACATACAATCACGACATACATCACGACATACAATCACGACATACATCACGACATACAATCACGACATACAATCACGACAAACAATCACGACATACAATCACGACATACAATCACGACATACAATCACGACATACAATCACAACAAACACTACCATGCGGGTTATGGTCCATAACCCGGTCATGAAATCGACAGACCCCCCTTTTACTTTACAGCTATCCTGTAGTTAGACAACGACCCCCCCCCTTACTACCTTCAAAGATACTACACCACGGTCTATTGCGAGGAGGCTGTAAGAGAGATGTTTTGACTGTAAACATTGTTACCTCCATCGGATGGGGCCACTTGGGGTTCTTCCGTGTGCTAAATGTTTATATAATATTGATAAATGATCGTTTTGGCACTCGAGTAAAGGTCGCCAATATCAACTCCTCCATAAAGCATCCCTTTCCCCCTCCCCCCCCCCCCGTCAACACCTCTATATATCTTGTACTCTAGTACATGTCACAATACTTGTTGTTATTGTTGTTGTTATCATCAGATACAAATATTTCATAACTTGAGGTTGAAGACAGCCGCGCTCAGTTATATTTATACAAGTCAAAATACTTTAAAGAGAGCAGCACAGAAGCCAATGTATCGACACTGTGTAATTAATGAAATGAAATAAAACAACTGGCTCAATGGGAGAAACAACAAAAACTCAGTGTAAAGACAAATTGTTTTATAATATTTCAGGCTGGGAGTCGGGTCTCAGTTTTTGATAAGAAACCGTTACATAGGGAAGTGGTGGGGGGGATGGGAGGTATTGAAATTGTTGTACGCAGATTTTATTAGCAGTTGTACTGAAGTTTATTATTCAACATATTATGGGAGTGGGGCTTGTTTAGTGGGAAATCTCCGAAAGTTTAAGACTTTTTGACAAGGGGGGGGGGGGGGTAAAGGGGTAAGTCTGCTAAGATTTGTTGACATAAATAATGGACTACACCTGCCTAATGTTAATGTAAATAATGGACTAAACCTGCCTAATGTTAATGTAAATATGGACTACACCTGCCTAATGTTAATGTAAATAACGGACTAAACCTGCCTAATGTTAATGTAAATAATGGACTAAACCTGCCTAATGTTAATGTAAATAATGGACTGCACCTGCCTAATGTTAATGTAAATAATGGACTAAACCTGCCTAATGTTAATGTAAATAATGGACTAAACCTGCCTAATGTTAATGTAAATAATGGACTGCACCTGCCTAATGTTAATGTAAATAATGGACTAAACCTGCCTAATGTTAATGTAAATAATGGACTACACCTGCATAATGTTAATGTAAATAATGGACTGCACCTGCCTAACGTTAATGTAAATAATGGACTGCACCTGCCTAACGTTAATGTAAATAATGGACTGCACCTGACTAATGTTAATGTAAATAATGGACTACACCAGCCTAATGTTAATGTAAATAATGGACTGTACCTGCCTAATGTTAATGTAAATAATGGACTGCACCTGCCTAATGTTAATATAAATTTATTAGCAATGTACGAACTGACGTGAATCTACCTTTTGTAGGCCGAATTGTCAGTTTCATAGAAATGAAGTTGTTTTGTTTTGATTTTTTTTTATTACCTAAACAATATAATGATAAATAAAAAAATATTCAAAAGCTTAAATAGAACTATGCTGGATAAATTATGCACAACGTCACAAGCTTGCCTGGTAAATTTAAAAAGCGGTGTTGTTGGTGCCTGTAGACACTTCCTGTCACAATTACTTAATGGCTGCACTTTGTTAGAGGCTTCATACAAAAAATACACGGTGCCTCTATTAACTTTATATATAGTAGGGTGGCGTGAAATGACCGTTGTTTCTGTGTTATTACATTCTTTACTGTGATGTCGCTATTAATGTGTTCACTAGTTATTCTGCTTTATAGGTGTAATTACTGTGACGGTCTATACAGACAGCTTGTAGTCAGTGAACCGTAAATGTAATATTTCACTACACTATACACCACACCAGTACTACCACTACAATACACCGCTATTTCTGCCACTAATAGCTCTACTTCTGCCACTACTACCACTACACTACACCGCTATTTCTGCCACTAATACCTCTACTTCTGTCACTACTACCACTACAATACACCACTATTTCTGCCACTAATACCACTACACTACACCATTTCTTCTGCTACTACGTCCACGACACTACACCACTACTTCTGCCACTACTACCACTAAACTACACCACTACTTCTGTCACTACTACCACTACACTACACTACTACTTCTGCCACTACTACAACTACTCTACACTACTACTTCTGCTACTACTTCTGCCACTACTACCTCTACTTCTGCCACTACTACCACTACTTCTGCCACTAACACCACTACACTAATACCACTACAGTACACCACTACTTCTGCCACTACTACCACTACTTATGCCACTAATACCACTACTTCTGCCACTACTACCTCTACTTCTGCCACTACTACCTCTACTTCTGCCACTACTACCTCTACTTCTGCCACTACTTCCTCTACTTCTGCCACTACTACCTCTACTTCTGCCACTACTTACTCTACTTCTGCCACTACTCCCTCTACTTCTGCCACTACTACCTCTACTTCTGTCACTACTACCTCTACTTCTGCCACTACTACCTCTACTTCTGCCACTACTACCACTACTTCTGCCACTAACACCACTACACTAATACCGCTACAGTACACCACTACTTCTGCCACTACTACCTCTACTTCTGCCACTACTACCACTACTTCTGCCACTACTACCACTACTTCTGCCACTACTACCACTACTTCTGCCACTACTACCACTACTTCTGCCACTACTACCTCTACTTATGCCACTACTTCCTCTACTTCTGCCACTACTACCTCTACTTCTGCCACTACTACCTCTACTTCTGCCACTACTTCCTCTACTTCTGCTACTACTCCCTCTACTTCTGCCACTACTACCTCTACTTCTGCCACTACTACCTCTACTTCTGCCACTACTACCACTTCGCTTATTTCTGGATTTACTAATTCCCTAGGCGGCACTATTGTCACGTGAATGTACAAAGACTAAAATGTCCAACTAATTGTCCATTTAATGATCGCGCATGTGTGGACAAAAGATGCTGGCGGGTCCAGGTTTTAATTAAGCCTGGTATGGCTGCGTCTGTGTGAAAATGTGGGTGTGTGCGATTGGAGGCGGCGAATTCAATGGTGAGCGCTGATTGTGTTTAGCCGGTGAGCAATTTTGTCAATCTTTATTGGTCACGTGATGATTGAATAGCTCTACGTCGACCAATCTGAAGAATGATGGGGACAGATGCGAGTGATGGGGAAAGATGGGGGCCTGAATTGTTGACTCACTACTAAATCTTCCGATAGTTGCTGGAATCCATTCCCCCCTCCCCTACCGCCCCCAAACTACGGAGGGATCAATAAAGTTATTTATTAGAATTGAGATATTTATTTATTGGCCGGAGTACGGGAGCCAATGGTGTCATAAAGAGGTCACCGCAGGTCAGGGCTACAATCGTTAATATACAGTAATTAAAACAATAATAGTAACATTTCACAATAACATTTCACAATAACATTTCACAATAACATTTCACAATAACATTTCACGCTCTGATGATAGCAAAAGCAAACAAAAAAAACTCATATCTGACATGGGAACTCGTTGTTCAAATATGTATTTATGAAAACGTTTAACTTTGTTAAGTGAATGTAAGGATCAAGCTTGTAGTGAATGTAGTCTCCATACTTTTGGTATCCTTACTTTTGGTATCCTTACATTTGGTTTACTTACATTTGGTATCCACATATTTAAACAAAAATAATACTCCAATAGAATTCTCACTTGAAATCAAATACAGTTGAATTATTTATCAAACGTGTTTACCTGAAGTACCTGGCCACGCATGAGATCGATGAAAGTCTCACTCCAGAATGGTCAGTTTGGTCAGCTTGGTCAACTTGAATACATATATAATAATAAGAGTTGCAATAAACCCAACAAAAAGCCACCGTTCGTATATTACAATGGTGGCCAAAAAGCCACTCTAAAAGCCACACTTGATATACATTGATTCGTGTGGCTCCTATTAAGTCAATTTATTCTAGTATTCTAGTAATGCTGTTAAATTGACTATAGTGTGGTCCTGTCACTACTGTAATGCTGTTAAATTGACTATAGTGTGGTCCTGTCCCTACTGTAATGCTGTTAAATTGACTATAGTGTGGTCCTGTCACTACTGTAATGCTGTTAAATTGACTATAGTGTGGTCCTGTCAATACTGTAATGCTGTTAAATTGACTATAGTGTGGTCCTGTCAATACTGTAATGCTGTTAAATTGACTACAGTGAGGTCCTGTCACTATTGTAATGCTGTTAAATTGACTACAGTGTGTTCCTGTCACTACTGTAATGCTGTTAAATTGACTATAGTGTGTTCCTGTCACTACTGTAATGCTGTTAAATTGACTATAGTGTGGTCCTGTCACTACTGTAATGCTGTTAAATTGACTATAGTGTGGTCCTGTCACTACTGTAATGCTGTTAAATTGACTATAGTGTGGTCCTGTCACTACTGTAATGCTGTTAAATTGACTATAGTGTGGTCCTGTCACTACTGTAATGCTGTTAAATTGACTATAGTGTGTTCCTGTCACTACTGTAATGCTGTTAAATTGACTATAGTGTGGTCCTGTCAATACTGTAATGCTGTTAAACTGACTATAGTGTGGTCCTGTCAATACTGTAATGCTGTTAAACTGACTATAGTGCGGCCTTTTCAAAATGTTTTCATTGATAAGAAGAAGAATTGAAAAGTAATGACGAAAATGTAATCGGCATACGCTATTTCTGATATTATCTAATCTCTAAAAGTTAAAAATTATCTAATATATAAAAGTTATAATTAGTTATAAACATAATACTAAATTTACTATAAAATAAATCTCAAAAGCTTCGGATGAGAAAATTCTCAAAGTTAAGAGTGCCACCCACGGGATGGGGGGGGGGGGGGGGTCGGGAAATGATTTAAAGTCGGGAGCCAAATGTTTTGTTGCCTTCTAGTCATCTACAATTAGTTTTATTGTTTTCATTTTATTTTCTTATACCGGTGGGTCGGGGAAGTTGAATACATTTTTAGCTGGGTCGCAGATCTCAAAAGTTTGAAACCCACTGTTTTAAGGAAGAGAGAGAAGTATTTAACAGTCTCTACTTGCTCCCTGTCTCTGGTGAATAGAATGATGAGTTGAAATGTTCAAAATGCAATGTACACAATGTAGCTCAATCTATTTTCATGCACTATTAAACATTCAATAAATATATTAAACAAGCAATGCAGTCAATATTGATAACACTCTGGACTCTGTCCACTACTGGGCTAAAAATAAATCTTCACAAGTATGTGAAATCGCCTTACAATTTTGCGGAATAGCTCTAACAAGCCTGCCAAATTGTCCACACAAGTCTGCCCAAATCGTCCACACGGATGTGGCCGCGTGTGGCAAAAAAATTAATCACAGCTCGTTATCAGCCGAGTTAGCAGAGGTACAAATATTTGAACAATTCATGAATGGTGCACATTTTTTTCTCCTTCTTCTGGTAACTGCTAGTAAAGTTGGAGAGATGATTGTGGGGGGGGGAGAGAGAGAGAGAGAAGGGAGCCATGAGTGTACACAGCAGCCTGGAACAATAACTTTCAGACCTGGAAAAATATTGACACATTGACGGAATGGCCCATGTTGTGTAAATTAGTCTGGTCGATAGATTGATTTAACTTATTCGTTGTTTTTATTTTTTCTTTTCTTCAGAATCCCCCCCCCCAGTGGCGCAACCAGCAAAAAATGCTGGGGGGGAGGGGCTCACATATAGAAAAAAGACAGTTTATATAGTAAAATATGTTTGATGATTTGGTCTGGAAGGGGGGGGGGGGTCAAGCCCCTCTACCCCCCACCCCTGGTTGGGCCACTGCCCTCCTCCGATTGCAAATTATCACAGCGCAATTAATCTTTATAACTAAAAATTACGCAGTGAAGAAATGCCTGAATTTGTTTCAAGTACAGTTACTTCAATGAATGAAAACTATCTTTGATAACTATCGTTACCAGTGTAGTAAAATAAATCTTTATCTCACACCAGATTTATAGCAAGTCTTTCTGTGACATGGATGTTTAAAGCTTACCCAACACGAAGCCCGTTGGATAAAAGATTTCTTGAGCTTTATGCTGAGGCCTACCCTATATATTTTTATAGTTGATAACATGGTTGATAACAAATAGTGCTACTAAAGTCTATTATCCTGGACTGACATTTTAGTATTACGTGCTTAGCCCAAAGCATGCAAAAGTTCTTAGTGCAATGCAGTTTACGATTTTGGGATTCTCTTACCCCCATATAGTCGGTAACTGAAATTGTTTTCTAATACCCTGTATGTATATCTTTGTTTTCTAATACCCGGTACGTATATCTTTGTTTTCTAATACCCGGTATATATATATATATATATATATCTTTGTTTTCTAATACCCTGTATGTATATCTTTGTTTTCTAATACCCTGTATGTATATCTTTGTTTTCTAATACCCGGTATATATATATATATATATCTTTGTTTTCTAATACCCGGTATATATATATATATCTTTGTTTTCTAATACCCGGTATATATATATATATATATATATATCTTTGTTTTCTAATACCCGGTATGTATATCTTTGTTTTCTAATACCCGGTATGTATATCTTTGTTTTCTAATACCCGGTATGTATATCTTTGTTTTCTAATACCCGGTATGTATATCTTTGTTTTCTAATACCCGGTATGTATATCTTTGTTTTCTAATACCCGATATGCATATCTTTGTTTTCTAATATCAAGATACCCAAATATTCTATAACAGCAATCTTTTTCTAATTTGTACATATTTTTTTTTTTTAGAATTAGTAATGAGAAAAACAGACAACTAGACAAAAAGCAAATAACATGGAACAAATATTTGTCCAGTCCATGTTACTGGAGTTGTTTATTTTTTCTCTCCTGTCGTGTATCCCCCCCCCCTCCAAGCCCTCCCCCCTCCTCTCAATCCCATCCTACAATTATCTCAGTTAAAATTGGAGAAAATTTATTTCAATGTTAGTGAGGTGGGAGCGGAAGTAGAAAAAAAAACTTTTTGGTGGATGCATCCAATTAGAGATAATTGAGCTGATTGGAAGAAATCTGGCAAAGACGTCATTCTGGTTTGTTGGATGTTTGTAAGTCGTCCATTTTGGTTTTCTTATACGTTTGTATAACGCCCATCTGTATTTGGATGTTTCTATCATGTCCATCTATTTGTTGGATATTAGTATATGTCCATCTATTTGTTGGATGTTTGTATGTGTCCATCTATTTATTTGATGTTTGTATACATCCATCTATTTGTTGGATGTTTGTATATGTCCATCTATTTGTTTGATGTGTGTATGTGTCCATCTATTTGTTGGATGTTTGTATCACGTCCATCTATTTTTTGATGTTTGTATCACGTCCATCTATTTGTTGGATGTTAGTATCACGTCCATCTATTTGTTGGATGTTTGTATGTGTCCATCTATTTGATGGATGTGTGTATATGTCCATCTAATTGTTGGATGTGTGTATATGTTCATTTATTTGTTGGATGTGTGTACATGTCCATCTATTTGTTGGATGTTTGTGTATATCCATCTTTTTTCTGTGTGTGTATATGTCCATCTATTTGTTTGATGTTTGTATACGTCCATCTATTTGTTGGATGTTTGTATATGTCCATCTATTTGTTTGATGTTTGTATATGTCCATCTATTTGTTGGATGTTTGTATCACGTCCATCTATTTGTTTGATGTTTGTATCACGTCCATCTATTTGTTTGATGTTTGTATCACGTCCATCTGTTTGTTGGATGTTTGTATCACGTCCATCTGTTTGTTTGATGTTTGTATCACGTCCATCTGTTTGTTTGATGTTTGTATCACGTCCATCTATTTGTTTGATGTTTGTATCACGTCCATCTGTTTGTTGGATGTTTGTATCACGTCCATCTATTTGTTTGATGTTTGTATCACGTCCATCTATTTGTTGGATGTTTGTATCACGTCCATCTATTTTTGATGTTTGTATCACGTCCATCTATTTGTTTGATGTTTGTATAAGTCCATCTATTTGTTGGATGTTTGAATATGTCCATCTATTTGTTTGATGTTTGTATATGTCCATCTATTTGTTGGATGTTTGTATCACGTCCATCTATTTTTGATGTTTGTATCACGTCCATCTGTTTGTTGGATGTTTGTATCACGTCCATCTATTTGTTGGATGTTTCTATCATGTCAATCTATTTGTTGGATGTTTGTATCACGTCCATCTATTTTTGATGTTTGTATCACGTCCATCTATTTGTTTGATGTTTGTATAAGTCCATCTATTTGTTGGATGTTTGTATATGTCCATCTATTTGTTTGATGTTTGTATATGTCCATCTATTTGTTGGATGTTTGTATCACGTCCATCTATTTTTGATGTTTGTATCACGTCCATCTGTTTGTTGGATGTTTGTATCACGTCCATCTATTTGTTGGATGTTTCTATCACGTCAATCTATTTGTTTGATGTTTGTATATGTCCATCTTTTTGCTGGGTGTTTTTATATGTCCATCTATTTGTTTGATGTTTGTATCACGTCCATCTGTTTGCCGCTTGTTAGCATGGCTGTCAGACCATTAAGCTGTAGTAGGCACCGTGGCCGTACGAGTGGTTAATGGCGGTCGTGTATACAGAAAACAAATATTTATTTCTGGGCACTATTGGCGCCGTGCCTAGGGCCTACAAACAAAAATAGGGCCTACAAAAATGAAAAATAAATAGTAGTGGGGCTTTCCTCTTCTCAACATAGGAGCCACGAATCTATAGTGTCCAAGGGCCTGCAAAATCCTTAATCGGGCCCTGGATGCATTACATATGTAGGTCAGATGACTATTGCGAATATGTGGGGGGGGAATTTATTTAAAAAAGAAAATAACACGAAATCGAGTTTTATAATGTATTTAACCAGGCACGCCCAAAAATTAAAAAAAAAAAAAAATGAATGACGTCATAAGTGCATACGGTATTCTCGAGCTAAAAAATCCATTTTAAATTGTTTATTTATGTCACTTTCATAAAATCATGTTTATCATCTACTAAACAAAATGACAATATTTTATAGTGTAATTAGCATCAAAAAAACAAAACGCTTTATTCATTAATTTAGTGGCTTCATGTAACATTGACAATTTGATCTTTCATTGAGAAATAAAATATCGGATGAAAGTAGGAGACAAATTAAAGTAATAATTAGATTTATTAATTTTTCTTCTTCCCTTTACTAATTAGGTGGTTCAGTTATAAAAGGAAAAAAAAAACAGATACGATGAGTCACTCTATAAGCTCCGCCCACCATTGCCCTCACAGACACCTCGCAACCCTCTCCCCCCTTACCACCCCACCCCCTCAATCGTCTTGGTCTGAATAGCGGCCAAAATGAAAGTGATTGCAGTGGGGGAGAGATGGGTGGAGGGGGGTGGGGGAGGAGGGGGAACAAAAGATTTGAAGAAAGAATGATGAGAGTGAAACCACCAGTTCCCGAGGATTGTGTCCGAGGAAAAAAAAGGGGGGGGTCGATTTATCGAGTACTTTCTCCTTCAACAGTGACTTTCCTCCCACTATCGAGTACTTTCTCCTTCAACAGTGACTTTCCTCCCACTATCGAGTACTTTCTCCTTCAGCAGTGACTTTCTTCCCACTATCGAGTAATTCCAACTGCTGCCTCCCAGAGTTCCCCCCCCCCGCCCCCCAAGGAGTGAGGTAGTTGATGTATGGTGCCGGGCCAAGAGCTCTCCCCTGGGCGGATTAAAGGATAAAGGAGTTAGTCTGCACACAAAACACAACCAGTGGACGATTTATTCCTTTTTTCTTCTTGTCATTATTTTTATATCCCCATTGAAGCTCTTTATCGATTTTAATATATTTTTTTTTATTTTTTTTCTTCTATTAAATTACCAGATTAAAATCATTGAAGTAAAAAAAATATTATCAATATAAAATTGCAGCACCAAATGAAATGCATGTATTTTATGCAAAACATTTTTGTTTCATTCTCTTACAAATTTGTAAAACAAAAAAAAAAGAAAGAAATTTACATTAAAGTTGCATTATTGCACAGTGCACACTTAAGATTCAATATCACAGATTTACAAGCTATTAAAAATACAAATACGGTGAAATCGGTGATTTATGCATTTATTTTCAAAGTGCTGTTTATAAAAGTAAATTACATTTAATGATGTTTGCACATTACACAGTCAGAGATGTTATCACATTGTGATGTCTGTCAGAGATATTATTACAGTGTCATGTCTGTCAGAGAAATTTTCACAGTGTTATGTCTGTCAGAGATATAATCACAGTGTCATGTCTGTCAGAGATATTATTACAGTGTTATGTCTGTCAGAGATATTATCACAGTGTTATGTCTGTCAGAGATATTATTATAGTGTTATGTCTGTCAGAGATATTATCACAGTGTCATGTCTGTCAGAGATATTATCACAGTGTTATGTCTGTCAGAGATATTATCACAGTGTCATATCTGTCAGAGATATTATCACAGTGTTATGTCTGTCAGAGATATTATTACAGTGTCATGTCTGTCAGAGGTATTATCACAGTGTCATGTCTGTCAGAGATATTATCTCAGTGTCATGTCTGTCAGAGATATTATCACAGTGTAATGTCTGTCAGAGATATTATCACAGTGTCATGTCTGTCAGAGATATTATCACAGTGTCATGTCTGTCAGAGATATTATCACAGTGTCATGTCTGTCAGAGATATTATCACAGTGTCATGTCTGTCAGAGGTATTATCACAGTGTTATAACTGTCAGAGGTATTAACACAGTGTTATGTCTGTAGATAGTGTTTGCCCTTTTCATTGTTCACTGTCGTCAATAATATTTGCGCAGTATTAATTAAGTGATTTTGATAATAATTAGTGAATACTTGGGAGGGGGGGAAATAAAAAAAAATCGGGCAACTTTATCATTGTATCATATCTGTCACTGATGTCTGCACAATACCATGTCTGTCACTGATGTCTGCACAGTACCATCTCTGTCATTGATGTCTGCACAATGCCATGTCTGTTTTTGATATCTGCACAATACCATGTCTGCCATTGATGTCTGCACAATAAAATGTCTGTCATTGATGTCTGCACAATACCATGTCTGTCATTGATGTCTGCACAGTACCATCTCTGTCATTGATGTCTGCACAATGCCATGTCTGTTTTTGATATCTGCACAATACCATGTCTGTCATTGATGTCTGCACAATAAAATGTCTGTCATTGATGTCTGCACAATGCCATGTCTGTTTTTGATATCTGCACAATACCATGTCTGCCATTGATGTCTGCACAATAAAATGTCTGTCATTGATGTCTGCACAATACCATGTCTGTCATTGATGTCTGCACAATACCATGTCTGTCATTGATGTCTGCACAATACCATGTCTGTTATTGATGTCTGCACAATACCATGTCTGTT
Organism: Bulinus truncatus; assembly: GCA_021962125.1. Taxonomy (NCBI): domain Eukaryota; kingdom Metazoa; phylum Mollusca; class Gastropoda; family Planorbidae; genus Bulinus; species Bulinus truncatus. The sequence goes on along the minus strand of JAGDYQ010000096.1, from coordinate 3,053,240 downwards.
ATTGATGTCTGCACAATACCATGTCTGCCATTGATGTCTGCACAGTATCATGTCTGTCATTGATTCTGCACAATACCATGTCTGCCATTGATGTCTGCACAATAAAATGTCTGTCATTGATGTCTGCACAATACCATGTCTGTCATTGATGTCTGCACAATACCAAGTCTATCATTGATGTCTGCACAATACCATGTCTGTTATTGATGTCTGCACAATACCATGTCTGTTATTGATGTCTGCACAATACCATGTCTGTCATTGATGTCTGCACAGTACCATGTCTGTTATTGATGTCTGCACAATACCATGTCTGTTATTGATGTCTGCACAATACCATGTCTGTCATTGATGTCTGCACAGTACCATGTCTGTCATTGATGTCTGCACAATACCATGTCTGTCATTGATGTCTGCACAGTACCATGTCTGCCACTGGTGTTTACATGATACCATGTCTGCCATTGATGTCTGCACAATACCATGTCTGCCATTGATGTCTGCACAGTATCATGTCTGTCATTGATTCTGCAGAATACCATGTCTGCCATTGATGTCTGCACAATATCATGTCTGTTATTGATGTCTGCACAATACCATGTCTGCCATTGATGTCTGCACAATACCATGTCTGTTATTGATGTCTGCACAATACCATGTCTGTTATTGATGTCTGCACAATACCATGTCTGTCATTGATGTCTGCACAGTACCATGTCTGTCATTGATGTCTGCACAGTACCATGTCTGTCATTGATGTCTGCACAGTACCATGTCTGCCACTGGTGTTTACATGATACCATGTCTGCCATTGATGTCTGCACAATACCATGTCTGCCATTGATGTCTGCACAGTACCATCTCTGTCACTGATGTCTGCACAATGCCATGTCTGTTTTTGATATCTGCACAATACCATGTCTGCCATTGATGTCTGCACAATAAAATGTCTGTCATTGATGTCTGCACAATACCATGTCTGTCATTGATGTCTGCACAATACCAAGTCTGTCATTGATGTCTGCACAATACCATGTCTGTTATTGATGTCTGCACAATACCATGTCTGTTATTGATGTCTGCACAATACCATGTCTGCCATTGATGTCTGCACAATACCATGTCTGTCATTGATGTCTGCACAATACCATGTCTGTTATTGATGTCTGCACAATACCATGTCTGCCATTGATGTCTGCACAATACCATGTCTGTTATTGATGTCTGCACAATACCATGTCTGTTATTGATGTCTGCACAATACCATGTCTGCCATTGATGTCTGCACAGCACCATGTCTGTCATTGATGTCTGCACAGTACCATGTCTGCCACTGGTGTTTACATGATACCATGTCTGCCATTGATGTCTGCACAATACCATGTCTGCCATTGATGTCTGCACAGTACCATGTCTGTCATTGGTGTCTGCACAATACCATGTCTGTCATTGATGTCTGCACAATACCATGTCTGCCATTGGTGTTTACATGATACCATGTCTTCATTGATGTTTATACTGTATCATTTTTGTCATTCATATTTCACAATACCATGTCTGTCAATTATTTTGACACAGTACCATGTCTGTCAATCATATTTGACACAGAACCTTGTCTGTCAGTACTACTCCTATAGTACCCACTCTGTCAATGAATGTCACAGTTTATGCCATCATCAGTATTGGCAAAGTACACTGTCTGTCAATTGTCCATTGTCAATTTGCACATTATGTCAATTTGCACATTATGTCAATTTACATATTATGTCAATTTACACATTATGTCAATTTACACATTATGTCAATATTCTGTTTATTTTGGTGTTATGTTTTCTTTTCCAAATCACCGATGGAGTGAGTCACTGACATCTACAATGCACACACATTGTCTATAATATATCTACAGTTAAGATATATACAATCTACACTTATTATGTCTATAATATATGTACAGTTAAGATATATACAATCCACACTTATTGTGTCTAACATGTGCACAGTAAGTGGGTTTTTTTTTTAAATAATCTTTGACAAATCTGTATTTAATTTTTATTTTTATATCTTCAATACACCAAAGTTGATAGTCTCATTTCTAAATACTGTTTCTTGTGGTTTCAATTTTATCTGTCCGACCGCCAAGTGACACTGGGAAAAGTATTAAATATTTATAGGACAGCTGAGAAACACGACTGGCAAACATTTTCCTAAACTGGGTCATAAAAATGGACACAAAAGAGACGAGGCACATGCTTCAATTTAACGTTACTGTTGGTTGAAATTAATAAACATTTACTGACTCAATTATCACTCTATATCACAGTTACTCATGCATTCAATGAGTTGGTTGAAATAAATAACCATTTACTGACTCAATTATCACTCTATATCACAGTTACTCATGCATTCAATGAGTTGGTTGAAATAAACATTTACTGACTCAATTATCACTCTATATCACAGTTACTCATGTATTCAATGAGTTGGTTGAAATAAATAACCATTTACTGACTCAATTATCACTCTATATCACAGTTACTCATGATTCAAATAAAAAACATCATTGCATGTCATTCAATGTTGATCAACTTAGATCATATTTACTCGTGTGATCAAAATTTTATCACTTTTTTAATACAAAGTATTTTTTTTTTTTTTTTGCTCTAACCCTTATCTGAATTCGAAATCCCTGATCTGTGCAAAACACAATAAATCTAATATATTTATATCCTTACATAAGAACCGCAGTAAATGTTGGCCGATAGTAAACAGGTAAATAGTAGTAGATGTAACTGATAGATGTTACCCAGGATAAAATTTAACATAGATATACATCTTCTCAACACCCAAGACTTATGTTAGTGTATATTTATGTATGTGTGTGTGGGTGTGTGTGGGGGTGTGTTTGTGGATGTGTGTATCTGTGTGTGTTCTAATTTTAAATCTATTTAGAAATGTATGATAGAACTATTCAAAATGTTATAGAATTATTGATATCTATATTTATTTCTTTATAAATCTTAAAACTATATTTCTGTAAAGATGTATTGATCTATTTATATATATTTATAGGGACAGACAGAGAGAGAGAGAGAGAGAGAGAGAGAGAGAGAGAAGAGAGAGAACAATTATATATCATTATCTAACTCTATATTTGTCTATCTATCAATGTTTGTATTTCTATATTATATATATACCTGATAATCTTTTAAAATAGATCTCTATCTACGTAGATCTATATATGTAAACATATTTCTAACTTTACTGTCTATTGATATATCTATCTGATAATATGTATGTCAATATAAAATGTATATAAATGCTTCTACTTTCGTCAACGTCATACATATAACAGTAATGATGTATACATATAACAGTAATGATGTATACATATAACTGTAATGTAATGATGTATACATATAACAGTAATGATGTATACATATAACAGTAACACATGATGTATACATATAACAGTAATGATGTATACATATATGTACAGTAATGATGTATACATATAACAGTAATGATGTATACATATAACAGTAATGATGTATACATATAACAGTAATGATGTATACATATAACAGTAACGATGTATATAACAGTATGATGTACACATATAACAGTAACGATGTACACATATAACAGTAATGATGTACACATATAACAGTAACATGTACACATAATGATGTACACATATAAACAGTAACAGATGTACACATATAACAGTAATGACGTACACATATAACAGTAACGATGTACACATATAACAGTAATGACTATCACATATAACAGTAACGAATAGTACATATAACAGTAATGACGTACACATATAACAGTAATTGATGTACACATATAACAGTAATGACGTACACATATAACAGTAATGATGTACACATATAACAGTAATGACGTACACATATAACAGTAATGATGTACACATATAAACAGTAATGATGTACACATATAACAGTAATGATGTACACATATAACAGTAATGATGTACACATATAACAGTAATGATGTACACATATAACAGTAATGATGTACACATATAACAGTAATGATGTACACATATAACAGTAATGATGTATCAGAATTCTAAATCAGTTACGTTTGTTGGTTTTTTTTATAAGTCCAACAAATATTCTTCTCCCCTACAGCCAGCTCTGCACTCCCAGTAATTTATGCAAAGTTGTCATTAACCCCAAACTTGACCTCTAGTCTGTGGCAGGTCACAACTGACCTTCCATCGATCCGCCCACGTTACATTAACCCCCAGTGACCTGCAGGGTCGTATACTGCCCCCCATACTCAGAAGAAAACCAGGTTATTCTGAATACGATATCATGGGTTCATTCGCCGATTATTGTTAGAGTTATCATGTGAATAAGTGTAATAAATGTTAGATTAACAATCACTCTGTATTCATCGTTGATAGATATACTGTGCATTAAAATATATAATACACATATACTGTGCATTAAAATATATAATACACATATACTGTGCATTAAAATATATAATACACATATACTGTGCATAGATATATAATACACATATACTGTGCATAAATATATAATACACATATACTGTGCATAAATATATAATACACATATACTGTGCATAAATATATAATACACATATACTGTGCATTAAAATATATAATACACATATACTGTGCATTAAAATATATAATACACATATACTGTGTATAAATATATAATACACATATACTGTGCATAAATATATAATACACATATACTGTGCATAAATATATAATACACATATACTGTGCATAAATATATAATACACATATACTGTGCATAAATATATAATACACATATACTGTGCGTTAAAATATAATACACATATACTGTGCATAAATATATAATACACATATACTGTGCGTTAAAATATAATACACATATACTGTGCATTGAAATATGAAACATATTTCTTTATTGATGCACACTAGTGTCTGTATTAAAAAAAAACACATACAAATGTATTAATGTCTGTATTGAAGCACACAAACTTATGTATTAATGTCTGTATTGAAGCACACAAACGTATGTATTAATGTCTGTATTGAAACACACACATGAATGTACTAGTGTCTGTATTTTAAAAAACACAGATAAATGTATTGATGTCTGTATTGAAGCACACATTAGTTTTTTGGTAAAATCTGAAAGACAAAGAATAATGTACAGTAAAGAATACTTCAATGTCTATTCTAGTATTGTATGCCAACTGAATGTATTTTTATTATAATTAAGTGTCTGTAACTATCGCCTAAACGCCTGTTTGTTAAAGAAATACACTAAAATGACTGTTCTCAAATGTTCAAATGTTCTCATCAAATATACTTCATTTAATTCCAAATAATCCTGAAAATATCAAAACATAAAAGCTGAGCTAACGATGAAGCCGTACAGCGCTTTACAGCGTTGTTTTTTATGTATTTATTTATTTTAAATTTACTGCTTTTTCCAATCTTGTGAATCTAAATGTAACCCGACATTTGATTGGCTCATAAACTTCCAAGTACCGGACCAAATGGAGCTGGCCGGAAATGAGTCATAAAGGAAAATACACGACTCAAGTCCCCGGACTTAAATCATGAAATCATATAAAATTCTCGTGTTAATAGGCATTTAAATATACATCTATTGGGCAGTAAAATGCTATTAGTGAGACCGACAGTTAAACAGACAATTAGATAGATAGATAGATAGATAGATAGATAGATAGATAGATAGATAGATAGATAGATAGATAGATAGATAGATAGATAGATAGATAGATAGATAGATAGATAGATAGATAGATAGACAGAAGATAGATAGATAGATAGATAGATAGATAGATAGATAGATAGATAGATAGATAGATAGATAGATAGATAGATAGATAGATAGATAGATAGATAGATAGATAGATAGATAGATAGATAGATAGATAGATAGATAGATAGATAGATAGATAGACAGACAGATAGATAGATAGATAGGTAGATAGATAGATAGATAGATAGATAGATAGATAGATAGATAGATAGATAGATAGATAGATAGATAGATAGATAGATAGATAGATAGATAGATAGATAGATAGATAGATAGATAGATAGATAGATAGATAGATAGATAGATAGATAGATAGATAGATAGATAGATAGATAGATAGATAGATAGATAGATAGAAGACAGACAGATAGACGTATAGATACATACATAATACATACATACATACAAACATACATACATACATACATACATACATACATACATACATACATACATGCATACATACATATAAACATATAAACATACATACATACATACATACATACATACATACATACATACATACATACTGTAATAATCAGATTAGGCTATAGAATTTATAGTTGGCACAGAGATGGTTTGAATTATCTGGCCACTTAGCTTAGCGGAAGTAGAAATCATAAGTTAGAGCAGACGCTAATAATTAGACGAGAAGGAGACAATAGATTTCTTCAGACATGATACAGTAGATTTTATATTCTTGACTGGATTGACGTAACTTGGTTTTCACATCAATTATCATTGAATCATGTATGTAATATAGAAGAATAAATAATATATATATTTATCTGCTCAGTGCTTTATATCTATTCTCTACATGTGTTACGTCTGTGGACATTTAATTACAAATTATATATATATACACCCAAGTCAAGCAGTCAACAAGAATAACTCCGAAGAGACCATACTACCTTTTATACAAGTAATTAAATACACAAAAAAAAACTACCCATGACACATACATACATACATACATACATACATAAAACCATACTTCTAACAACAGAAACAGTATAAACAATTAGATGATGGAAACAGTATAAATAATCAGAGGATGGAAACAGTACAAACAATCAGAGGATGTTTAATTCTTGAGCTCGTTTAACACTGCAGGAAATGAAACACATTTTTCCCCGTGTACCAAACAACGTATCATCGTATATCCTGTTGGACTCTTGTTTTCCTTTCAATGTGTTATCAATTTTAGACATTATCTGGTTTGTTTAATGTAACTCTTACATGTGGTAATGACTTTTATGTCAACTTTGAGATAAACGTCCCAAAATATTCATTAGCTCCTTTGGTTTAACCTCCTTCCGAAAATTACATTAAAGTTGTAAACTTCTTTTTTTTAAATGTAACTTGACATGAACTAATACTTTGATAAAGTTGTTGGGCTTGAAACAAGACATACAAAAAAAAACTTGTGGGACTGGTTTATTTAAATTGACTGACAGTAACGGGAATTGATAAAAACTTCACAACGGTTTACCTTATATTTGATTCTCAGGTAGAGATTTGTCGTTACACCAGCAGGTGACGTTACAGTTCCGAGTTTTTAAATGGTAAATATCACACGGTGCCTGTATGGTGGAGGAACTTGTGTTGTATTCAGACAGATGACGTAGTCAGTCAACCGTTAATTGTGTACAGTAAGTAGTTTTATTGATTACAGTGAGTGGTCGTATTGTGTACAATAAGTTGTCTCATTGTGTACAATAAGTTGTCACATTGTGTACAGTAAGTAGGTTGATTGAGTTCAGTAATTAGTTTTATTGTGTACAGAAGCTAATGTTAATTTGTACAGTTATTCCTCTTACTGTGTACAGTAAGTAGTTTTATTGATTACAGTAAGTGGTCTTATTGTGTACAATACGTTGTCTCATTGTGTACAGTAAGTAGTTTTATTGAGTTCAGTAATTAGTTTTATTGTGTACAGAAACTTGTGTTAATTTGTACAGTAATTAGTCTTATTGTGTACAGTAAGTAGTTTTATTGTCTACAGTAATTAGTGTTATCGTGTACAGTAAATAGTGTTATTTTCAAATTATTTTGTACAGCAAGCAGTTTTATTGACTACAGTAATTAGTTTTGTTGAGTACGGTATTAGTTTGCTGCATACAGTAATTAGTGTTATTGTTTACAGCAAACAGTGTTATTTTGTACAGCAAGCAGTTTTATTGACTACAGTAAGTAAATGTGTTGTGGTTTAGTTATATTCACATTGGAATCGTATCTTATTCTCCACACAGTATTTGGGCTACTTAAGGAAAGTACTTTTACTACAATAAGTTGGTTGTATGAGATATAAGTGTGTGTAAATGGTCTCGGTTTATCTACTTGTTAAACAGCTATGTATAGCATAGATGTTAACAATATCAATATATATATATATATATATATATATATATATATATATATATATATTTATATATATATATATATATATATATATACAGAGAGAGAGAGAGAGAGAGAGAGAGAGAGAGACAGAGAGAGTGAGAGAGAGAGAGAGAGTCAGATAGAGAATTTGACGGGGTAAATATTCACAGTCCAAGATCCTAGATTACTAGATATATCTAATGAAACTTTCCACTCAGTGTTGTCTAATTTAATTTTACGAACTTTGAACATAAACATGTAAGATGGTAATTAAAAGAGCTTAATTAAAACGTCGAGCACAGAATCTTTACTGCATAATTACAACATATTACTTTTATTTTACACTTATACCTGTTTGTTATACTCTACTTTTACATTTCAGATTTTCAAGAAATGCAGAGACTTCAGTTGGTTTTCGCTGTCGTGACAGTGACGGAGATGCTGTTATCGGTCACACCATCACCAATCACTGATAGTCCTTTTGATTCATTAGCCAATCAAAGGTCTCAGCTTACATCTGTCGACGTCATACACGAGTGGGTGGCGCTAGATTTCGACTGGCAGTACGAGTGGATCAAAGACTACTACACGGAGAGGGGTTGGTTCAACTCCAGCCACAACTTACTCTCTGGCATCGATGTCTACCGGGGCGAACTCTACGTCACGGTCATCCGGCTGTCCAGTGCTGTGCCTGCAGGATTAAACAAAGTCGTCACCAGAGATGGGAGGTCACTACTCCAGCCATTTCCGAGCTTCGGCAGAAACGAAATAGGGAACTGCACCGAACCTTGCAGTTTCCATTCGCCACTCATATAGATCCTAACACCGGGCATATGTACGTGGTGGACGTGGGAAGAACGGACGGTCCAATGTAGCTACGCCTTGTCCACCCAAACTAGTGGTGCTGGACCTAAACAACAAGGGCGCCATCGTCCGCAGCCATAACCTGCCGGAAACTGTTGTGCCGAGATACACCAATATGTTGAACGACCTGGTTCTTGACTACGGTTCCAGGGACTCGAGTGAGGTCAAGTATGTTTACATCACAGACACCGGAAACGCCCAGATCATAGTGTTTGACCTGCAGACCAATCAGACGTGGGCTTTCAGGAGCGAGTCCATGAAAATCGACGCAGATCGGGTTATCTCGATCATGGGAGATAATTACACAATGGACGTCCCCGTGGACGGGATAGCCATAGATCACGAGTACAGCTACGTGTACTACAGTGCAGTAGGAAGTCGCAGGTTTTATCAGATCCTGACATTCGAAGCTGGTGCAACCGACGAGGGACTTTGCCACACATCTCAGGCTGGTGGGGACACAAGGTGTCCAACTCTGATGGCATGGCGTCAGAAAAACGCAACATTTACTTCGGAGCTGAGGACTCCAATGCTCTGTATAGGTGAGTCGGTAAAGGGGGGGTGGGGTGGGGCTGTTCTCTCAGTGTTACATTGCAAGGGCCAGTCTTAATTCATAGGCTCGCCTGGACACGTTTTAATTGATTAATTAATAAAAGTATATATTGTAAGTATGCAGTAAAGATTCTGTATTCGGCATTGAAGTAAATCTCTTTGAGTTACCATCTTACATGTTTATGTCATTGTTTAAATTTCACAAATTTAAATGAGACACCGTACTAAGTGTAAACTTGTATTAGCTAGCAGTACATGTCACTATTTGATTCAATAGCTAGCAGTACATGTCACTATTTGATTCAATAGCTAGCAGTACATGTCACTTATTGATCTATTAGCTAGCAGTACATGTCACTATTTGATTCTAATAGCTAAAGTAGTACATGTCACTATTTGATTCATTAGCTAGCAGTATGTCACTATTTGATTCAATAGCTAGCAGTACATGTCACTATTTGATTCATTAGCTAGCAGTACATGTCACTATTTGATTCATTAGCTAGCAGTACATGTCACTATTTGATCCAGGGCTAAAAATATTTACACCTTTCACATTTTCTATATTAACATTGGTAGGTTGGATGAAAGGGGGGGCTGTTTAAGATGGTTGCATGTGTGTCCCTAACTCCCTGGTTTACCATAGTGCTGTAAAGACCGATATTGTGACATATTTAGGTACTCTCACTTTATTATTGCCTTTTTATTTAGCTTCTTCAACATTTTTTAGTACAATATTTATGTGCGGGAATAATAGTAAAAGTTGCCAGCAGATTTAACAATACAGAGTTAGGGCTTGAAATTTGTACTAATTTAGATTGTGAATTGTATGTAAGTTATGCTTAAAAACAAAAAATAATGATAATTCAAAACAAGTATAACACAAAATAGGATTGAGGACATTAGACCACGGGAGGGCAACATTTTCAAGCAGCACGGGCTACGTTGGTATCCTAAATTTGATTAGAAAGGCTGAGGTAAAGTTGATAAGAAAAGGTATAAATTACACTCATCACATCATTGGTGGGAACGAGCGCATGGGAGCAGGTCATACAAACATCATTGATAGGAACTGAGCGCATATGGATCGGGTCAACAAACATCATTGGTGGGAACGAGCGCAAGGGAGCCAGTCATCAAGTATCATTGATAGGAACGAGCGCGTGGGAGCAAGTCATCAAACATCATTGATAGGAACGAGCGCGTGGGAGCAAGTCATCAAACATCATTGGTGGGAACGAGCGCGTGGGAGCGGGTCACTGGAACTGATCAAACAGCCTAACGGATCGTACTTGTCCCACGGGCAAGCCATCTAATGTCCATCAGCCAGTGAAGTATGAGACACACTGTGATTATTCTTGGGCTTGTATGAACACATGCAGTAGTTTACCCAAATGTCCATTAGCCAGTAAAGTATGAGACACGCTGTGATTACTTCTTAGTTTGTATTAACACATATCTATGTGTCACATTTTTAAGCTACATAGGTTACAAAAAAAAGAGTTTTAATTGCATTTGAAAATATGTTTAATCATCGACATTTTACACATAATAACGAAATTTCTGCATTAACATACGTCATTACATATTGGTTCTATACGTGGTGTGTGTGTGAAGTCCCTGTAAGGATGAGATGAAAATTCTTAGATCCCTTATGAAACCACGAATGGGACGGTTTTTTATGGTGCCTTTCTTTCATCCCCACCATAGCCGATACAGCAATGGCCATGGAGGCAAATTCACGGGAGATATATCGGGAACTTGAGCCAAGACCTGAAAAATTTCCTTGGTCCTCACCGGAGATCGAACCAGGTACCTTCAGATCGACAGTCGAGCACTTTACCGCACGACCATCATTTTTTCTATCCGTGGTAACATACACCATTACATATTGGTTCCTATCCGTGGTAACATACACCATTACATATTGGCTCTATTCATGGTAACATTAGCACCATTACATATTGGTTCTATTCATGATAACACCATTACATTATGGGTTCTCTAAATAAAAAATTGTAGCAATATTTTTATTCTTAACAAAGCAACGGAAAATAGATCCTGACAGAATAAAAAGGAAAAAAAATCAAAACAATTGTTGATTTATTTTCGTCTTTTTTAAATTGTATAAGTTTCAGGCATAATTTTGTTTGTTTTATAAGTTTCAGGCATAATTTTGTTTGTTTTATAAAGTTTCCAGGCATACTTTTGTTTGTTTTATAAGTTTCAGGCATACTTTTGTTTGTTTTTTTGAATGCATGTGTTAGAAAAAACTTTTTTAAACAAATGAAGACTCTGTCCGTAAAATTTGTCCGTATTTAATAATACACATTATACATGTGATGACTTAGTTAATTGTAATATATACATACATGGATACATTTGCGATTATGTGTGCTGCGGGCTTTACTGTCATTTATTTTTATAAATAATAAAAAACTTTCACTCCCCACGCACCCTTAAGAAAATACTCAAAGTATTTATACTCTCTATATAACAACATATTATATATATATAATACATATACATCCAAGAAAGTTTACTCTAAACTAATGTACAAGATAAAGAGTGTTTTATTTGTATAACTTACAGCTGAAATGTCACTGTTTTTTGTTTTGGTTTTAGATCAGGCAAGTGACTGCCCATCGTTTGTTTACCTACAATCTCATGTCAGTGATGACCTATTTCTTTATCGCACCTTTATATTTTGTTTCTTTAAATGTTATCCTGTTTTTTATAAAAATGTTTGTTTGCACAGTTCCTATATTTATGTTTGAACCTAAACTTTGTATGGTGACACTGCATTGGCATGTTATTAATAGCATCACATAATTCTCCAATAATACGTTTGATTTTGATCAATTTATTTCATTTCTGTTTTTCTTTGTTTAGCTGGCCAATCGCCGAAGACATCAATAGCCAAGGAAGCTCCCAGGGGTAACGTTACTATGGCAACACAGAAGCTCATCGCCCAGGATGATGAGAAATTCCGCTGGGTGGACAGCATGAAACTGGACACTAATGGCTACTTGTGGTTTGTGTCCAACCGGGCCCAGAATTTCTCTCGGGAAATATGGACTTCACTGGATCCAAGGGATCTAACTTTCGGAATTTCTCGCGTATTTGCTGGTGACTTCCCTTATCTTTTGAAATCCGATTTATAGTGAATGCCAATGGATGTATAACATGAAAGCCTAATGATTATTTAGCTAGAAATATATGTATACAAGTATAAGTAGTAATGATACAGGTTGGTGTAGTATTATATTTCTGGTGGGTTGTGTTTTTAAGTTTATATTTAATAGATAACACGGGCTAATAGAATATTATGTTTATAATTAGTAAATAAAGTTTTATAAAACAGATACATGGGCCCACTTGCATATATCTGTATTGTTTTGTAGGCAATGAAAAGATTTTTTCTCCTTCCCTGAACATTTGTATTAAAATAATACCTCCACGAAACGGTTGTTTTCATATAGCTACTTCTGTTCAGAGTGTGCTTCAGAAACATGCAAACAGACCTCCATGTAAAAGCGTTTGTTCTTATGTTAAACTTTTAAAATGGAAGTGCTCTCTGTGCTGTACTAAGCAGCTGAATGACTCAAAAATTTAATAGGTAAAATACACTTTGTTTTCTCGCTTGGTGGTTTACTTTACTTTCATATTTTTGTTTCTCGCAAGATTAAAGGTAGAAATTCTTCCTTTTGTAAAGCGTACATCCGTATGTTTTCATTGGTTTTTTTTTTTTTTTTTAGTTTTATAGCAATAACAATTTTAGTTTCACTGTATAGATTTTAGTATAAATTCACTTATGTGATGCACGTCAAGATGAATTTGATAATGCATATAGTCTCTTGTAGCGTCAATGTACTTTTTATATTTTACAAAACCTTTCGTAACTATATAATATAATAATAGCGATTTAGGTGCTACGTTAAATCGAAAGTAAAGATTTACCACAACAGTATTCCAGTTTAAAAATACAATCATGAAAAAAAAAAATCGGATCTGCCCGAACCAAAAAATAACCTCGCTCGCCGATCAAGGGGATATAACTCTACGCAAATGTTTTGCAGGGTACGGCTAGTAATATTATATATGACGATTACTGCTTGCAATTCTAATGTAAATTACGGGAGTGTACTGTAGTGTAATGTACCTTTGGTACATAAATTGTTCTAATGTATTAAACTAATGTAGTTGTATTGGTTACATATGTATATCTCAAACGTTGTTTTACTGTCTTTCTATATTGCAAGCTGTATAAAAGTTGTCTTCTCTTTTGAGAAAAAAATGTAAACATAAAAAAAACTATCGTAATAAAATGTATCCGTTGATTAGATAAAATTATTTGAAAAAAAAAATGGAAAAAAACTTGTTTAACAAAAAGTAATGCAAACTGTACAGTTGTTGAATAAATAAATAAAAAGATTATTGAAATATTTTACCGACATTTTGTTTTAATTTAGCTTCTTGATTTAGGTCCTTTCGATTGCCTGGCGGTTTTTTTTTTAACCCATTCCATTGAGTTGTTGTTTTCTCATCTCACAGAGATTTACCGATTAAGAATGATGTTTATGTCAATGTTTTTAATCTGTACAAGTCCCTGAAATGATGAGATGATTATCTGTTAGATTCTATAAACCATTAATGGTACGGTCTTGAAGTCCCTTGTTTCATCCCGACCTAAGCCGATAATGTAAATTCCCTAGTGTGGATTGGGAACCGCCGGGAGTCGAACCCATAACTCACAGCATGCAGGTCGTTCTGCAGCATGAAGATCCGACTAGTAACAAAAGCGCCACCAACAATTAGAGAAATAGAGATGGCATCGAAATAACAGGTTAAAAGTTGACTTTAATCATCTACTGGGCCAGATTTCTGGCTTTTTCTCGCCCAATATCTATTAATGACTTTGATGCAATATCATTTCGGTTTCTTGTTTAATGCTGTTGTCTGCCATTTCAAGCCTATAGCGTATTGGTTCTATGTGCATAATCGCATGCTGTACCATCAATAAGGCCCAAACACATCTAACTTATAAAACAGTCTAATTATTCTAAATTACTGGAGAAGTGGGAAAATACTACAAGACAAAGAGCCCCTAAATATGTACTGAAGTATGTCCCTAGGCCCCCAAACATGTGTCAAGTATGCCCTAGGCCCCCAAACATGTACTGAAGCGCATGGCCTAGGCCCCCTACATGTACTGAAGTATGCCTAGGGCCTCCCACATGTACTGAAGCATGCCCTAGGGGCTCCCACATGTACTTAAGTATGGCCTGGGGCCCCACATAGCCTGAAGTATGGCCTAGGGGCCCCCATCATGTACTGAAGGATGCCCTAGGGTGCCCCCACAAGTACCGAAGTTATGCCCCTAGGGCCCCCCACATGTACGGAAGTGATGGCCTAGGGTCCCCCCACATGTACTGAAGTATAGCCTAGGGCCCCCACATGTACTGAGGTATGTCCTAGGGGCCCCCACATGCACTGAAGTATGCCCCAGTTGTCCCCCAAGAACGGCTTAGGTGGGCCATGTTATAAAAAAGTCAGAAACACTACTGAGTAATGACTACGACGTATACCACATACGGAGCCGGTTTTATTGCGTTTAGCAGAGTGGGGGGGGCTGGACAAACATATTTTAGCCAATCATCATGTCCAATCATCAGGATGTAAAAAAAAATTGTTTTTTTTTTTAATTATTGACATAGACAACAAATGCAACAAACATGAACAGATTATTTAGTTTATTTCCCAGACTACTAATTCAATATATTATAAGCCTACATGTGAAATGTAATAGATTCATAAATACATACAGATAAGACTATACATCTTCTGTACCAATGATACACAAGTTTACGTGTAATAATCAAATATGTGTGTATATGTTATTTATTTAATATTTCAAGTTTAGTAAATGTTAGACATTTACTTTTAATGTCATCAACTTCCTAAATTAATAGGTCATAGAGTAGAATTTAGCTACAGGCTTTAAAAAAATCAGATATGAAGAAGTTTTTAGATAAAATTAATCAAGTTCGTCATGAAGTTTAGCCCATCAACCACAGATTGACCTTTTGGTCAAGTAACTTTTGTCCCCCACATATAGCTCTTTATTGATTCTATAATTACTGCCACTTGCTCCTGTCCAGTCCATGGTCTCAGTGAAAAAAAACTTCTGAGCCTCTGTTGGAGGTAAACCAAAAGTAGCCTCTCTGTGTCCACCTTCAGACTGTCCCTACGAACACTAACTTGGTGCCATCTCTTGGTGACTTAGGCTATGTTTGTGTTGACAGAGTTACCCGCCCTTCTGGGCACCCCTGGTTCAGTAACATCTTTGTTCTTTTCCATCTGTGAAATAAATGTGTATAGGATAAATATATTCATCATTAAAGTAACATTAAGTCATTTAACCTGCGTTGTTGTTTAATGATCAAATTAAAATTTAAAGTTTAATAAAAAAAAAATTAAAAAAATAGATAAAAAGTTCTTAATTTGTAGAATCGATTTATGAAATTGAAGATAACAATAAAAATGTTTTATTTAGCTTTAAAACAGTTCAACATTCAGTTTTTGCAGAATTAAAAGCATGCCTCGTATATTTTCACTGAGTAGATAAATAACTCAGTTAAATTCGCATCACTGTTTATTGAATGTGCAAACTTAGTTATTAACTTGGGATCGTATTACCTAGTCCAGGTGACATATCATGGCTAAGGGAAGATCTATGGTGTTCTCTTGTTAATAAACAAACTGTGTGTTAAAAGTGGTCAGGTACTTGGCAAGGCTGTCTTGATGGACGTAATGGGCAAACAACACCCTTACACTGATCCAATTCGAGCACGTTGTCACAGCCTATCGTTTCCAAGGTTGCTGGTGTAGGTACACGACACCCTTCCCTTCTGTCCATGGTGGCAGGAAACATTCTTGCCTCGCTGCTCTAGCAGATTCGGTAGTTCACACACACACACACACCAAGTTGGTCTGGTGAGTCTTGGTGAGTCTAAGGCGCGAGGTAAGACCCTTTTATTCTGCTGAAGTGCCGGGCAGGGGTAGTGTGGCACACTCACACCGCCGCTCTGTAGTTATGGTAAACAAGCATCATGACAACAACTGTCAAACATTTTCATACCCTTCCTTCCCCTAACAAATCAAATTCAAAAAATAGTACATGTTCACTAGTAAATGTTCATTAGTAAAAGTTCACAAGTACAAGTTCACTTAGTAAATGTTCACTAGTACATATCCACTACTACATGTTCACTTATAACATGTTCTATAGAACATGTTCACTAAATGTATAATGTTTCCTGAATCATTTAAGCATGTGAACATAAAAAAATATATTAGTACATAAACAAAATATCTGTACCACTTCTATTTCACAGGACACATCTTCATAACTGTCATAGATTAAAGCCAGATTAAAAAAAAACACTAATCTCGCTAAATGTCAACATAGTCCTGACTTTATTCAAGAGATACAGTTCGGGGATCTATTTATTTATGTATCTCTAGATATAAGTATCTATTGACTGACTTACTTGGTACGCTGCGTTCAATGTCAGGAGCTCCGTAGTAAATATCACTGTTTTGACCTGATGCCATCCCGTCAGTGTTGGAGACTTTCTTACCCAGCAGCCTGACGTTGCCGGCAAAGTCCCCGTTGGGACCTCGCAGTACTGATGTAGGGACCGGTATAACCTCCTGCTGCCTATGGCGCAGTAATACACATACTTCGGAAGTTCGAGTCCATGGCGATACCGTTCACGGGGTAGCCTTGAGCTCGCCGTTGTTCTGACCGTTGAAGTCGATGACCCGGCCTTCGTCAGGTCAGTATGGAGTCGTGTCTGAACGACCAGGACTTATTGGTCCATAGGTCAAAGGTTATAATCTGGACGCTCCCTATGTCCGTGATGTAGACGTATTCGACCTCTTGCCCGTCTCGGGTCAGGGTAGTCCAGAACGAGGTCATTCAGGATGCTCGTTCCTGGGTGCGCCAGACCTTCCGGCAGCTCGTGGCTCCGGACCAAAGCGGCGTTGTTTTTGAGGTCATACACCATGGAGCTTAGGCGGGCAGGGGAGTATAAGAGCTTGGCGGACTCTCCAGGTCCTGCCCACGTCAACCACGTACATGAGTCCAAAAAGTTGGGGTCAGTCAGGGTTGAGAATGGAGACTGGATGCTGGAGCAGTTGCCCAGCTCGTTGGCTTGCAAGCTGGGAAACGGCTGTAGCAGAGACTTGCTGTCCTTGACGATGATCTTATTCAGACCCGACGGCACGGCCGGCGTCATCCTCAAGCACCGTCACGTAGATGTTGTCTTTGTACACGTCAATGCCAGAGAGGTGGCTCTGGTCTGGGGCAAACAGACCCTCTCTTTGTGTAGTCATCTTTGACCACGTCTGAAGGCCAGTCGTACTCAATCATGACCCACTCATGGAGGACATTCAGGTCTGTGCTCGGGTCGATTCCATTCACAGCAAGCGTGACCAACCAAACAACCGTGAAACCTATTACACAGTGCAACATCGTTATTTATTTATTGTCGTTATGACAAGGTTTATACTCTGATATTTAGCTTCAATAACGTTAGTTAGGCTTTTTGTTTCATTGTGCTGTTAAGTGAATAAAACTTCAAAATTCTAGAACTTCTATAATAAAAATGAATAAGCTAAGCTTTTTAATCTAAAATAAAACGCAGTTTATATAGTGAGATCTCAGTTCGAGGTCAGTGGCCTACTTTTGGTCTAGAAATCGAGTCATTTTCGACAAAATATGCATTTCCTTTATATATATATATATATATATATATATATATATATATATATATATATATAAAAAGTGACACCTTTTATCATTTTATTACATCGTGTTCAGCTGAAGCAAGCTGATAATGCAATAAATAAAAATAAAAAATTATATCCACTAGGACTTGTCACTAGACTGTCAATGTGGAAATTCTGTTTATTTTATATCTGTCCTAAAACTGGAAAACGAACAAATAAATGTGTCCAAATTCTAAGTTGAACGTTTATATTGTACATTCATAGATGTCTCGTTTTAGTTGTTTGTTTTTATATTGTACATTCAGATGTCTCGTTTTAGTTGTTTGTTGTTATATTTTACATTCAGATATCTCGTTTTAGTTGTTTGTTGTTATATTTTACATTCAGATGTCTCGTTTTAGTTGTTTAATTTTTTTAAATATAAAAAAGTAAATGTCCGAAACATTAAATTACGAAAAACTATTCGTTCGTTTTATTAATAACATGGTTTAATATTATTCTATTATGTTTGATCTATGTACGTGTTAACATATAATACTATATTCTTTGATTTGAATCATATCTGCTTTTATTGAATGTCCATATATTTTGCTATAAATATATGCACAGATAGTTTTGTACCTAAAAGTTAATGTATTTAGTGAAAATATAATTTTAAAAATTATCATGTTTTTAAATATAATTTGCAATTTAAAATAAATATAAGTTGATATATATCAAGCAAAAATATTACTACATAATCTTTTAAATTAAATTACACTATAATTAGGTAACAAAAACTTATACAGTATTAAGCTTTATTTAAATTTTAAAAGCCCTTTTAATAATAAATTAAGGGAGGTTACATTTACCAACAATAAAACAAAATATCCCTTTGTGGATGCCCTTGTAGAGAACAAAATGTATTATAAGGGCATTAATTGAGACAGTTCTTATGGGCTATGAGGCTGATATTTGTGTGTCTACAACGTGTCCTATGGTGGAGCACTTTACTGAGTATATGGCAGAGGTTTAGAAATATCACTACAAGACCTTCCTGCTGCTTATAACTTTTCATTTTTGTAACCTCATGGGATTGTGTAGCCAACATTATAATACAAAAAGACACTACACTAACATTATACCGACACACAGACACTACACTAATATTATACGACACATAGACACTACACTAAATATTATAATACAAACAAACACTACACTAACATTATAATACACACAGACACTACAATAACATTATACGACACACAGACACTACACTAACATTATAATACAAACAGACACTACACTAAACATTATAATACACACAGACACTACACTAACATTATAATACAAACACTACACTAACATTATAATACAAACAGACACTACACTAACATTATACAACACACAGACACTCACACAACAAACCCGTTATAAATTCTATACATATTTATATTTGTATGAAAACGGGATAATAAATGATCAGTACAAGACCAATGTTTCCTCTGGAACCATGGACTGACTCGGTAGTGTTTTGGTCGTTGAGCCCGAGGTGCATGCTGTGGGTCGCGGGTTTAAATCCAAGTGAGTCCAGTCACCTACATTTGTCTTCCGTGGTGCCTCCAATGCCGATGCTCACTCGATCTATGTTGGAGATGTAATTATGACCGTGTACAAATATACTGCACCTTTTCTGGCTTCAGAAATAGTCATTTGATGGCATTTAACATTGTGGACCTACAGACTGGTTAGGTAAACTTACACTAAGACTTGCCTAGTCACCTGCAAGTCACCCCCAGTCAGCACAAACCAGCACTATGAGTCAGCAATATGTTTCCATTTTTAAATTTTAACTTTTTTTATTTTTCATTTCGTATATGAAGAACGAGATCTTTTTTTTTTTTACATAACGTAATAAATAATCCAGCAGTATTATATTAACTACAGCACCATGACCTATATATTCTTATCTTATGAAGTTCAGGCTAAGCAGGCATAGCGTATAGTCATATCATAATCTAAATAAGTCTTATGAACATTATTTCCTCGTCTATAATTATAGTATGTTCCTTCTAGTATTTTAAATTTAATTTAGAGAAACATGGGTGCGTAGTAGTGTGCGTGACATTTTTATTCTGGTTCTTGCTTTAAATGTACAAAAACAATGATTAAAGGGAAACTACTTGGCGATGTTTATACTATTGTACCATCCTAGAGTAGTTTTTTCCTTCAGCCGAAAGAAAATATTTTTTACTATTTATCCTATTATAAAAATGTATGTTAAGAATTTGGCACTTTGACAGTACACTTTATAGTCTTACTTCATGAATGCATATAAAACTGCCTACCATTGTATGTATACATGTAAGACTATAATGCTTGTAGAGTCTACAAATAATAAAACTCTAGATGAGCCCTATGGGTAGGGGTGGACTAGAACGTAATAAAATAAGTGTATTTCACTACATTTTTAAAAAATAAATTTAACTATTTACCTGGCCTGGGAGACATGCCATGGTCATTTAGGGAGAAAATCATTGGGGTTTCTCCAGTCAGGATTTTAAAAAAAATCCGTTTTGTGACGGTGGTGTTACTGTGGTCAATGAGGACTGTCTGAGACTATAGTATTCACAGCTGGCAGTGTTGACGGATGTGGACAGCACACCTTCGCAGCCTGCCGTTTTGGGTGGGGGGTACAGGCACATTACACCCTCCCCTCTGTCCGAGTGGCAGAAAAAAAAAACCTTGCCTGGCCGATCGGCAGTACACACACCCTGGTTGTCTGGCAGGTCTAAAAACCCTTCTTTTTCTGCCATCACGGCGGATATTAGCGGGCACACTCACCCCGCCGCTCTGTAGGTATGACAGACATGCATCAGCGCCGCCAACTATGCTGGTGTTGTAGGCACATCACACCTTATCATGCTGGCAGTGGCGGCGTAAAAAAAAAGTGTTAATGTTGCTGCTTTCGTTTGTTTGCTTTTTTAGTTAGGATAAATATTTATTCTGAAAAAAATTTTGGTTTAAAAAACGTATCTGTACATTAAAATAAAAACTAATAGTCAAGTAGAAATTGTAAAAAAATTTTAATGATCAGGAAATGTTTATAGGAGCATTCCTTGAGATCTAGGGAAAACTGTTTTAAAAAATGAAAGTAGATTTTAACTATAAGACAGAAATATGTATATACAAACATATGTATGCACTTCTGAAGCCATATACAAGACAGATATGTTGTATACAAGTATAAACAATAGATATATTTGTATACAAGTATAAACAATAGATATATTTGTATACAAGTATAAACAAGACAGATCTTTGTATAAAGTATAAACAAGAATGAGGTATGTGTATACGCGTATGAACAATAGATATATTTGTATACAAGTATAAACAAGACAGATATTTGTAAACACGTATAAACAATACAAATATAGTATAAACAATTTACAAAATATAGTATAAACAATACAAATATTTGTATACAAGTATAAACAAATAGATATATTTGTATACAAGTATAAACAAGACAGATATTTGTAAACAAGTATAAACAAGACAGATATTTGTATACAAGTATAAACAATACATATATTTGTATACAAGTATAAACAATAGATATATTTGTATACAAGTTATAAATGGCAATACAAATATTTGTATACAAGTATAAACAATACATATTTTTGTAGAAACAGTATTTCTGCTTACAGTCTTCCCTCCAACACTTGGAGCATTGGCTTCACTTTGTCTTTTATTGGCTAGTCCGTATTATAAATAAAATCAAGGGTTTTTTTTTAGTCTAATTTGTCTTTTTTTCTTTTTCGTTAGTTAAATTGTTATAAGCAATACTAGCGCAATGGTGATGATACAATGTTACTTCATGTCTAGAGAGCTCTAGTAATGAAAGCAATATTAAGAAGGTAGTAAACATGTTTTTATAGGCATATATCTAATTACGAAAATATTCCATTTATAAATCCTACTTCGCGGAAATTCACCCGCGTTCCAAGTCTCGGACCGATTAACCGCGAAAAAACTGGAAATTACTACATTGTTGTGTAGCGCAATCAAACCGTTAGTTCATTCCAACCGTTAGTTCAATCCAACCGTTAGTTCATTCCAACCGTTAGTTCATTCCAACCGTTAGTTCAATCTAACCGTTAGTTCATTACAACCGTTAGTTCAATCCAACCGTTAGCTCCAATCTAACTGTTAGTTCAATCCAACCGTTAGTTCAACCCAACCGTTAGTTCAACCCAACCGTTAGTTCAATCCAACCGTTAGTTCAAACCAACCGTTAGTTTAATCCAACCGTTAGTTCAACCCAACCGTTAGTTCCATCCAACCGTTAGTTTCTCTTCCAAAGATAGGTATTCTCCCCGACATAAACTCTGTTGATTCTAAAATTTGCTCCATTACGTCCACTTGTGTCCAGTGTACCGGCTAAGAACTCGTGAATCCTCGACGTGGTAAACCACAGGTAGCCATTGGTGTCCAGTTTAAGACTCTCCACCCACCTGCCTCGGACGTCATCCTGGGCAACACGAGTCTCAGTCAATAGATGTAAATTGCTGATATTTGTAGAACTTTAGATCTGTTTGAACATCCCAGCTGAAACATAGAAATACAGACTTTACCAACAAAGAGACTGATAATTCAGACAAATTAAAAGACAGAGAGATGAATTTTAGGCAGACAAACAGATTTAATTTAAATTAGCAAGACAAATAAAAAAGTAATCTGGATAGATAGATAGATAGATAGATAGACGGTAAAAGTGAAAGGTAAACAGTTGGTTTATGCGGGAAACGGAATTTTAGAAAAAAAAAACCGACTGTCATATTTCAGTTGCTTTGTTTTTACCACAAAAAAAATTTAATTACGAATTGTTATAGCTTTTTTTTTATGCAAAGTATGTAGAATTAATTAAACGTGCAGAAAAAATAAATTACATTGAATAATATCAGCCTATTTCTACGTTGAATAGAAATATACCTGAATATTACAATAAAAATACTGCTACATGTATAATGTATATTTATTTCAATCGCATTTGTATTACTACTTCACATCAGTCTATCATGACCTATAAATAACTCTTCTTTGTTTGACACTCAAAAATATGGCTTGATTTTTTCACTTTCGTTACTTCATTTAGATGATACTATAAATATACATAGTTGTCCAAGACAACCTTTGACCTTCTGTAGATCAAGAACTGTTTATAATTTATTCTAACACTTGACAATTCTAACTAGATAACTTTTTGAAAAAATACCATTATTTGTGCTGATAGCTTATACATATAATGGTTCTTCTTTTTCACTCATGGTATCTACCTCTCTCTCTCTCTCTCTCTCTCTCTCTCTCTCTCTCTCTCTCTCTCTCTCTCTTCTCTTCTCTTCTCTCTCTCTCTCCCTCTCTTCTCTCTCTCTCTTTCTCTCTCTCTCTCTCTCTTCTCTTCTCTCTCCCTCTCTTCTCTCTCTCTCCCTCTCTTCTCTCTCTCTCCCTCTCTTCTCTCTCTCTTTCTCTCTCTCTCCCTCTCTCTCTCTCTCTGTCTCTCGCTCTCTCTCTCTCTCGCTCTGTAACTGTATCGATATCTGTAAGAGAACGTAAATCCCTCTCAACAGCCCAGTCTTTGGACCCACACATCCAAATGGCCGATTTCAAAACATTCCTCCACCGCAATCACTCTAAATCCAATTTCCACCCACCCCTTCATTCTTCTCCCCCACCAATCCGCCCCACCCCTAACAAGTTAAACACATCATTTAAGAGGGTGTACCACGGTCCTGCCTTGTGATTGGCTTGTGTAGGTCAGAGGTGATGTTGTGGTGAAGGTATTTCGTGACGGACATACATTTAGTCAACTTGTTACACTATCCCCCCCCCCCTTCTATTGTTTTGTAATGAGCTGAGCAGATACCGACCATTTATAGCCCCCTTTCTATTGTTTTGTAATGAGCTGAGCAGATACCGACCATTTATAGCCCCCTTTCTATTGTTTTGTATTGAGCTGAGCAGATACCGACCATTTATAGCCCCCTTTCTATTGTTTTGTATTGAGCTGAGCAGATACCGACCATTTATAGCCCCCTTTCTATTGTTTTGTAATGAGCTGAGCAGATACCGACCATTTATAGCCCCCTTTCTATTGTTTTGTAATGAGCTGAGCAGATACCGACCATTTATAGCCCCCTTTCCCCATTTCAATGTTTACAGTCTTATGCTACCCACAGTTAATTCGTTGCCTGAATTATACTGTGTGTGCTAAAAAAAAATGTTCTGTTGAAATACTTGAATCCAGCCTTCCGTCCAGTTCTAGGAAACAAATTCGATAAATCTCCCAAACCTCCCATCCTCAAATCGCCCCTGAACAACCACTTGATCTTTTGTATGGCTTAACAATTACTTTCTAGCATCCAGTGAGGAGGTCACTGGGAAGTGGCAGTGTTTATCGTATTTCTCTATTAATAATAATATTATTTCGTTGTTAAACGTCTAGGCTAATAAAACTGTTTTTAAAGCCAAAAAGCCAGTTTTCAAATGTTTTGAAATTCGTTTAAAAAAAACCTTTTTATCGCTAGTTATTAAAAAAACGGCAATTCCTTGTAGACAGAAAGTCATACAGTCAGGAAAACGAAAAGACGAATGAGCAGATGGACTGACAACAAAAATAAAATAAGCGAAATATCTGTAACTATGGTTTCATTTACTAAAACATAGTAAGTAAGCTTAGCCCTAAAGGGCCATCGGGGCAGATGAAGTGTAGCGATTGTGTAGTTAGCACTGCGCTCAGCCTCCTTTTACTTCCCCAACTTAACTCAGGTACACATTTAAAGCTGGGTGGACTTGTGACACTTTCAGCAGGACCTGGAACCATTCCCTTAGTTCTCATCGATGTTCGAACACAGGGTTCTCAGTACGACAGTCGAGTATCTACACCACTCGGCCATCCGTCTCTCATTTTCTATGACATTTCGGCTCACTTTGGGAACTATTAATTATTATTTTTTCATATAATTATAAAAACTAATAAGTAGGACAACAAAAAATAACAAACTTACCTGTAAACAGCATTCAAGCTCAGAGCTCCATAGTACAGGCTGTTTTTTCCGAAAACTATCCCGTCCGAATTGGAGATTTTCTTGCCAACTCGTCGAACATGCGCTGAAAAGTTTCCGTTAGGATCCCTCAGAAGTGATGTAGGAATTCGATACAGTTGTCTGCTTCCTACTGCACAGTAGTAGACGTGCAGGAAATTCGGATCTATGGCGATACCATCCACTGCAATGTCAACTGGATAATCGATTCCATTAACCTTAATTACTCGCTCCTCGTCAGTCGACATTGAGTCGTGGTGAAATGCCCAAGACGTATTGCTTTGGAAATCGAATACAACAATCTTCTGATGAGATGTTTCTGTGATGTAAGCGTATCGGACTTGACTGCCTTCTTTTATGACGTAATCCAGGACGATATCATTCACAAAGTTTGTCTTCTTGGGCACGAAGCTCTCGGGAAAGTCATGGCTTCGAACTAAAGCCCCGTTGAGATTGATGTCAATGACAACCAGCTTGGCTGGACAGCCGTTGTCAGCCGAGCCTAGACCTATTCTTCCCACATCGATTACATACATGTAGCCGGTATTGGGGTCGATGGCTACAGAAATGGGGTACTGTAGGCAGGAGCAGTTCCCTATTTCGTTGGTCAGTAAATCCGGGTATGGACTGAGGAGAGATTTGCCGTTCTTCCTGACCACTTTATTCAACCCTGACGGGACCCCGGCCGACATTCGATGAACTGTGACATAGACGTCATCGTTGTAAACGTCAATACCGGACAGAATGTTCACATTTGGGTCAAACCAACCTTTCGACCTGTAGTACTGTTCCACCCAGTCACATGGCCAGAGGTACTCCAGAGAGACCCAGTCGTGGACAGTCACCGGGCCATCGACAGATTTTTCACGGCTGTCCGAGTTGAAACATTTTCTCTTGGCTTGTACCCCACAGCCTGTAATAACTGACCACCAAAGGGCAAGCACTATGAAAGATTTTCGCATTTTGAAATTTCTGAAACACGTAACAATAGCAAAGTGATGTAGAAAAATGTTTTATATTTCTTTTAAAAAAATCGACCAATGCCTTTTTACAAGGATAAAAAAGTATTTAAATTAGTGATGTTTTAGTCCCAGGTCCTATTTTAGTTTCAGTTTTTATTTCGTTTTTTCTGTAATAATTTTAGTTTTAGTCTAGTTTTAGTTTTAGGCCCAATTTTAGTTTTCGTTTTAGTTTTCGTCGACTAAAATTAAAACACCAGAGTTTTAGTTTTCGTCTTATTTATTTTAGTTTCACTTTTAGTTTTAGCCTTGTAAACACCAGTAACAAATAACATCATTGTTCATGACCAATTGTTGAATCAGATTAGATATGTCCTAGGTCAGTGGTCGGCAAAGTGCGGCTCCGGAGCCGCATATGGCTCTTTGGCTAATTAAGTGCGGCTCTAGCATTTAGTTTTATTTAGTGTACTACTTATTTAGTGTAATAAAATTTAGTGTAATAAAAGTTTACTAAACAAGCAGATTTGGCTCCCAAATTTTTTTTAGTTGTTGTAATGTTCAAATTTGGCTCTTTGGCTGATAAGTTTGCCGACCACTGTCCTAGGTCATATTTATTTCGTAGAATAGATGATTCGCCCGCAGACCGCAGTACCGGAAATGAATGATAAATGGGGAATTAGTTTTTATTTCGTTGGGGAGTTTTAGTTTCAGTTTGTATTCAGTCTTTTGTCTACCAGATTTAGTTTTCGTCTAGTTTTAGTCTTGCTGCTAATTTTAGTTTTAGTTTTAGTTCTCGTTGACGAAAAGTCAACATTTTCGTTAACGAAGGTTTTAGTTTTAGTTTTCGTCGACGAAAACAACACTAATTTAAATTACACATAAATATATCTTGTTGTTGTTGATGATGTTTTTTCGATGGTTGATTTTTTTTTCTAATTATAACTGTGCGCATTAATTTTCTTTAAACATGGGCATTATGATTTAATTCCAGATTATTTGTCATTGAATAATTTTCTTTTGTTGATAAATTTATTTTAAATTCAAACCAGCATATGACAAAATACAAGCTAAAATAAAAGCCAAAACTATTAATGATCAACTTACTTTTTCAGAATATCCAACCGTACGTCCTAACAGTCACCTAATGTAGCAGACGTAATTGTGCAAATGTAAGATACCATTAAACCTGATTGGTCAGGCTGTAGTTCAAACTCTTCGTGCAAATATTTGATCACATTTCAAATCATGGTGGGCGTTGCAGATAGTTCTCCATGTGTTGACAAGTGATGACTAAATATTTCTAAAAGTTTCTTGAATTTTAATGAACTAAGCCTGGTGATAGAAAAAAAAATGAATAACACGTTTGAAATGTGCGTTATTTGTCCCGGTTGTCAAATAACTCATTAGATCTCTAAGCTTTCATCCCATGAAAGATTTCTTTTGAGGAAATGATTATTATGAAGCTTTCTATAAGAGATTATATGTTTCTGAATATAACACGTCTCACATTTATTCAAAAAGAAATCATTTAATATCACATTGTAGGAAATTACATAGAGAAATGCACCAACTGAGTTTGTACTATTAGATGCTTGAAGCTTTAATACCATACCTGATTCACACCATACTAGCAATTAGGCCTATGTTCAAGTGAGGAACTTGTGAAGTGTGACGATATACGTGTGTATTTTAAAAAAAATTATATTTATGTTGAATGTGTACGTTCTTTAAGAATGCAACATTTTTTTTTAATTTTATTTGTTGTGTGTATGTGAATATTTACACCAGTCTGATCAGGGATGCTTGTATAGTTCTAATGCTTCATACATTTATTTATGTTTACAATCGTTTGTGCTGGTGTCTTTATTTCACAGACTCTCAAACATTTGAGCTTCGTGGTTCACTATCAAAACTGTATTCTCACTCATTAACAAACCTTTTATTTTGTAATATATATATATATATATATATATATATATATATATATATATATATATATATATATATATATATATATATACAGAGAGAGAGAGAGAGAGAGAGAGAGAGAGAGAGGAGAGAGAGAGAGAGAGAAGAGAAGAAGAAGAAGGAAAGAAGAAGAAGAGATGTAAAACGTCCCAATCTTATCTTCTCGATCTTTTATTTCTTAAATTTTGCGACCCACCTAAAATTTGTCCGCGATTCATACTTTGAGAACAACTGTTTGAAAAATTCATGTTGCCCCTTGTACTCTAGTGAAAATTACTCAGTTGCCCCTTGTACTCTAGTGAAAATTACTCAGTTGCCCCTTGTACTCTAGTGAAAATTACTCAGTTGCCCCTTGTACTCTAGTGAAAATTACTCAGATTATCCTTCTTTCTAGCCTGAGCCTTATAATACATTTAAACATGCCAGAAAGTTGAGATAAAGTCAAACACGTCTTTAAATAAGAACTGATATGGCCTGATTTACTACATGTATATGATTTATGTTACATCAATGCCTGGTTACTATATGATTTCTGTTATACATCTTGAGCCCATACCAATCATCAAGATCACCACTTGCTCACCTTGAGCCCATACCAATCATCAAGGTCACCACTTGCTAATCTTGAGCCCATTACAATTTTCACAAAGGTGACACCTCTGAGTCTCAACAGATTTTAGTCTAGGTCCCTAGCAAATTTTCAATTATTGTTACGAGAACACAGTCAGTAAAATACTTCTTGAAGGGGAAGACAATCCTATCAATGTACTGTTACGAGAACACAGTCAGTAAAATACTTCTTGAAGGGGAAGACAATCCTATCAATGTACTGTTACGAGAACACAGTCAGTAAAATACTCCTTGAAGGGAAGGCAATCCTATCAATGTTTTAAATTATTCAACAGTGGTTTCCTTCAAACTGTCACTAATCCCCACTGACGGCCTTGGGATTACTGTAGAAGGTTCGAGGCCTAGGGCGAGTTTAAACGAGGTGAATGAGGCCGAAACTGTGTGGCATTTGTCTTTCTAAAACGCTCTTTCTCTGCAACCTTAGTGGTGGGGCCAGGGGCGAACGCATTAGTCGCCCCCCCCTCCTGCCCCCGTAAAAGGCTGATACTAAAGAATGGCTCTGTCAGTACCTGTCCACGTTACAACTGAAAGGTTTGGGTTATTTGTTGCCCCATTGCCCGTGTACACAATAGCCATGTTTCTTTAACGGATCATTTTTTCAACTCGTATTCAAGTATGGCATTACTGGGAAAATAAAAGAACGGCGAATGAAACGTTTAACGAGATGCAAAGAAATATATTCGGTGAATATCAGAAAAATCTACCCCTCCCCTGAGGTTTAAAAAGGCTACCTCTGTTCTAGTATATAGTAACTTTTTCATTAATGTCAGTGAGTTACTTTATTGCATTTTTTAACTGTTTAAAAATAGACAAGTCGTGGACAAACTCTGGGCCGCTGATTACGACTCGTTTCAAAGTAAATCACAGACTTAGCCTTGCATGTTATAGCGCATATATCGGATTCATTTAAGTGCATATCAACACCCCATCCATCTGATTTTGGTCTGGCACAACGGTGAAATGTATGAATCTCAAGGCTGCTAATGACATGGATGCACAAAACCAAAATAAAGTTGTCTGGTTTTTGGTCAACGTGGTGCATCCATGACAGACAAACAAGAACAGTAATTCAGTGTTCTGTAGTGCATCCATGACATACAAACAAGAACAGTAATTCAGTGTTCTGTAGTGCATTCATGACAGACAAACAAGAACAGTAATTCAGTGTTCTGTAGTGCATCCATGACAGACAAACAAGAACAGTAATTCATTGTTCTGTAGTGCATCCATGACAGACAAACAAGAACAGTAATTCAGTGTTCTGCTAACGTACTTGAGATGAGGCTAAGAATGCTAAAATTTTTAAAAAAAGAGAAAATAATGTGTTCGTAACTTGATGAAAATTTTGAAGTTACAACACACCCTATCCCTCATATAACACGGTGTCCTGCTACACTCTTTAACACATTTAGAAAATTGCCACTTGTCTTGTACCACAATTCCGGTATTCACTCTAAAACACGGTATGAAATTTATCAATACAAAATATGCTTAAAAAGGACATGAAATGTGTGAATTATCGAAGTATTTGGTGTTTCTCGTCTAACCGTATGCAGTTTCTAAGTCAATCACAGAGAATTGAGTATTGAAAGTTGAAATTTGCTTCACTTTTTTATACTTTAAGTAGAATTTTATTTTCAGTGTGCTGTAGAATTAGGCAAAAAATGCAAGTGTGCCTCAAGTAAACAAAAAAAAATTCCTTTGTGCACTGCACAATGAGATAATAGAATTAGCTGAAAACACAACATCACTAGCAGCCCCAACAGAAATAAGGAACAATCTCAAATGCCTGCATTTCTTGTTCTAGTGATAAAGTAAATTAGGTAACGTCTGTATTTATACAAGCAGATAAACTGTCTTTAGAACATTCGTACCAACACACAATAAAGACTGACAAGTTACTTGATAAGTTCAAATAATTTGGTTTTATTACACACAATAAAGACTGACAAGTTACTTGATAAGTTCAAATAATTTGGTTTTATTACACACAAAAAAAAGAAAGAATGAGGCCCAATTCTTTCACAATTTCAAAAACATTATTTAAATTTTTCGACATTTAATGTTTAAGGCTGCTATTATAAAATTATATTTCAACTAGCATTTGTGATGCCTAGGGCAGATTCTGAAAATAACACCCTGTGACAAAAAGGTACTGCAGATGTGCTGCCCAGGCTGGTGACACCCTCTATTTTTTAATCAAGGAAATATTTTAATTAATTAAATAAATCAAGAAATAAAATATTGATGAAAAACACAAATATTCTTAACTAAAACTTTCTAAAAATATACTTGTTTGTAAAATAGGGTTATGACATAACAAATTTAATTCCAAGGTGTCTTATACAATGCACAATACATTTACCCTATTTGGTTAACTTGATACATATCAGAAATGACAACAACCATAAATAACATCGTTTAATTGTAGATAATGTCTAAGAATAATCTTTCGTGTATTCAGATCCACAACACACACAAAAAAATTATCATAAGTTTCAGAAGCTAGAAAACAATATTTACTGACAGATTAAAAACATACGTTAATCTGATCTAAATGCTGACACAATGAATAAAGACCAATAGATGAGGATGATGTTGTGAATTATAGTTATTTTAAATTTTTCACATCAAATTAAAATTATTCCACAGAATGGTATTGTCTATTGGTCATTCCACAAAATGGCATACAGGTAAATATCTTCAGTCCATCAATGCACTGATTTCAAAAACTTCACAATGTGTTGGGCAATACATTTAAAGTTAATTTAATATAATATAGTAAAATGGTACTGACACTCAATTAGTGAAAAACAATCTCAATAGTTAAAGATGTCACAAAGTATGCACAACATAAGTATGATGAACTCAATAGTTAAAGATGTCACAAAGTATGCATGACATAAGTATGACGATATCATCTACAGCTGTGAAAGACAGATTCCATCTTACTAAACAGAAAAGTAGACACACAACTGACAGATGAAAAACACACCTTCACCTAACCATGGGCTGGAAATTTTATAAAATTTTGAATAACAATGGACTCAATTTGAGCAAAGATATTCAATATTTCTCTTTTAAAAATATATATTAAAAATGTAAATAACAGATTTTGTACAAAAATTTCAGCTGGAAAAAAATTTACACAATGCACAATTTCTTTTTTCAATTAGCCAAGTACATGGACATTTAACTATGGTTTTAAAAAAACAAACTAATGAAATACATGCATTAAAAAAGTGAAGAAAAGAATTAAAAAAAAACATGGGTTAATCTTAGAATTTCTGCTAAGTCTCTGGTGTTCAATTTATGTCAGTTTTAATTATTCTTCTCTACATGGATTCTTTTTATTTGGACCATATTTCTTCCTTAACCACGAAGTGTGGTGATTAAATATCCCCCTACCAACCCACTGTATACCAGGGTATGAATTACCCTTGATTTATCTTGACTTAGGGCTGCCCTAGTTTGGTTGGGATAATCACTGAAACTGACAACCCTGGCTTTCACTAGTGTCATATAGACAGCTGCCAACTGAGCATACATTTTCTGATCAAAGCCAATGCTGTCACCAGTTAACACTTCCACTAGGGCAGTAGTCATTGCTTACACCATGAGAGTATCCAAAGCTTCCATCAAGGAAATTCATTTCCTGAGCCAAGACCTCTGAACCAGGAGGAACCAGTTTATATTTGGCTGTCTCACCTCCGTAGGACATGATGTGCTCAAACAGCTGTTGAGCTGATCTCTTCCTGTGAACACACAGGTGTCTGTTTTGACCTTTACCCCTGCTCTTGCTCCTCAAATTAAGCTTCCTGCACTCATCATGAATGATTTGCCTCTCGTCCTGCCTGAACTCATTTGAGAACATGAGATCCTCCTGGTCACCAGATGAGGCGTAGTTCTGAATAACTTCCCTCACTCGCTTCCGAAACTCATCAGAGATCCCTCTGGCTGCACTGAGGCCAAGGCCCTGTCTGTTGAGGACACTTTTCAGCGAGACAGGTTCAGCAATACCTGAGCCATCTTTGCCCACTCCACCCCCTGACCAGCCCATTTTTTTCAGCATCTTGTGACCAATGTTGTCATCATCTTTGTAGATGGCATCAGAATGGTCATTTAACTCAGTCAACATTTCCTCTTTGCTTATAGTGACATCAGAGTCAACTAACTTTTTCGTCTTGATCACCCAACAGATTCTCCTAAGGCTGTTTAACCCTTGGGCTGCTGCAATATTAGCTGCTTCAGCTTTAGACTTCCCTTTCACGTCAGCCAACACATGATTTTCAATTTTAAGAATGCACCTAAAATGGTCATTACAAAACACGCTGTCATATTCTATTAACATTTTGTTGAAGTCTGCACTTCTGCGCAGAGTGTGAGCGGGTGTGCAGTCTGGTATCAGCACCATTGGTTCAATAATAACAAAATCATGTATAGATTTGAATTCTTTATAACGGCGCTTCATGTTAATTGATTCCAAATTTGTATATTTTGTATTCAATGATGAGACATGCTGAGATCTGGCCTGAAGTTTACTTGTTGACGGTGGATACTGGGCTGAGGTTTTATGAAGACTTACTCTAGAGATATCAGGCGGAGCAGAAGAAAAAGGTGTTTTGGATGCCTCCAATTGCCTACTTTCAGAACCCAAATTGATAACACGAAGGTAAGGCATAAAAATCTTCTGTAAAGAAGTCTCATAAGCATGGAGTTTGGCATCTTTAAGTTTAAAGCCGTGTCCTGTGGCTATATTAGTGCCATCCATAAAAACATGGCACAAGAAGATGTCCTGGTTCTTAACTTTTGAATGATAGGGCTCAGTATTAAATTCAACCCTGATGGGAACTCGATGAGCAGCTGAATGTATTTGGTCGATTGCATTTGGACGTTGAGTTTTGAGAGTAACCACTTCATATGCCAACTTACGAAATTTAACCAGTATGGAATTTTTTTCGCTCTTCCAGCTTTTAAAATATTCATCCACGGTAAGCAATGGATGCGCAGGTGGAACCCGACCCGATGGATTAGTCTTGAATATATGCACAGAAGAATAATTAGTTTCATTTGCAACATTCTTATGAGCTGGTGATGTGGATATTTGATCATAAGTTTTATTCTTCATAACATCAGAGTCGGTTTCACTTTTAGACAATCCAGGTTCTCTACCTGTCAAAATACATTTTTCCTCAAGCAAACTTTCAGATAAAGGTAAATCACAGTTTTTACTCACTTCAGATCTGTTAAAACCATGCAGAGCAGAACACTTTTCCACAGTATCATTTTCCACGTTTTTACTTTCCTGATGTTGATTTTCTGGATTCAGAATCTCAGAAGATTTAACAAACTGTATCCCCCAGCATCCTCTTTTATTACGAACTTTACTACTCTCCGAATCTTTGCCACTGGCACTTCTAAAACCTGGGATTGACTGACTGTGATGCTCAGCTGCATCTCCTGAAAGTTAAGCAAGAATAAACTACATGAATCAATTACAATAAACTACATTATCAAAGATCATGAAGGGAAATAGCTAACAATTTTGGCTTTTAAAATAAAAAATATAACAAACAAAAAGACAAAAAAATAAAATAATACAAGTACAGCCAATAACAAAGGTATCAAAACATTTATAACTAAATAAACATTAAATAACTAACTGTCTCAGAATTTTATATAATTATAAGATCATGATAACAAACATTATTTGTAAAGTAAAAACATTCATGGTATCAATTCAATTAATCCTGACCCACCAAAATAATGACTCAAATTAGAGATTAAAACAGCCTAAAAAAATAATTTCCTAATTAGCATCTGATTTTTTTTCATTAATTTCTACTTCCTTTAGTATCAATTCAATACAAATGTCTAATGCAGAATTGCCCAAGTTTCAAGTAAATATGCTAAATGTCTATTAGATACATAAATAACTGCAAATTTAGACGAAAATAAACATTTCTTCTTAGTTAAAATTTTTAATTTCTACACATAAGTTTCTTAAATTTAGAATTTGTGTTTCAAAAAACCCTGAATTGTTAATTTGATAAAATTTTAGAGTTTAAATCAATGGCAAAAAAACCTAACCATTAATTTTTACCAGAAGCTTTCACAAATGACATTGAATAATTTTGCTTGGCATCTGATTTTCGTTCACTCTCAACTTCTTCTAATATCCCATGACTCCTTTCATTGATTTCTTTCATGACTTGTGGTGGGTATGAGCAGCCGTAGACTGCAACATTGACAAAACAGCGAGAGAGACAAATCAGCCTGTCAAGACTTAAGCTGTCTATATTGGAGTGGAGAAACTTTCTTCTTAGGCTCCACTCAGTGTTGCTTTCAAATTCATCACGAAGTGAGTCAGCGTCAACGGACGAAGTGTCATCAGCCATATCTCCAGCTTCTGGTTTTCTTGACTTTTTACCCATTGTGACAAAATCTAACAAAAAAAAATATATATATAATTTAAATTTTAATATTCATGAAAAGCTACCTTAGACTAAACTTACAGGCTTAGACAAGCATTAGAATAAAATGTGTCAAACTCAAAGTCATGAAAATTAATCAGCTGAGACATAAATTGAAATATTAATTATTTGTCAACTGTGAAAATAAAAGTTTGAATATAAAAAAATAAAATTTATTAAAAAAAAAGGATGGTTCAAGTGTGAATCTAGTGCAGGAGCAGCAATCAAAGACTACAACTGCAATGTTCCCAGACAACATTCAAGCATTCTGTAACTGGAGTTCGAGTTTGGTGGAGTCAGTAGTGATCAGACATCCTTTTCCATCAATAACTATAATATCGTAAGCTTTCTATTTATTTCATAATTTAAATTACCAATAGACTTACCAAATGATTTAGGACTAGGGGTTGAAATCTCACTAATATTGCGTAAAGCCGAAAATGATTCCTGGATATTTATTTCACTTTCAGTTAGTGTCACGCCTGAGCCAAAGTCGGCAAAGTAGTTGCTTAAAAACTACAAAGAAGCTTTCTTTTTGTCTTTTTAAATGAATTCAAAAGTAATATCGATTTATTATGAAGGTTTGTGTGGAAATCAAATGAAAGAGAATACGCACAAGGACATAATTTTTATTTTGATAATAATTTAAAAAAAGCATTGACATTAAACGGAAATTGATGGTTAGGCTAACTACCGAAATATTAAGCTATAATGTTATTAATATTTCGCTGTTTAATTTTTATTAATTAAATAAAGCCACTAAAAGATTATATCGTTTGTGAGTACTTCTTTTAAAAATTCCCTTTGCCATTTAAGCTATTCATTAAATAAAAGTAATAGATACGTACTGTGACTTTTTTCACCTTTTGTCACTTTCTTACTTATATTTCTTGACTTTCTATTTCTTCAGTAAATTTATAAAAGCGCGAAAGAAGAAATGAGCGGCATTATCAATACACTCTTCAATTTAAAAGAATAATATTGTAATTGTATGCTAAATACAAACCATAGAATAGATAATCATAGTGATCATACTAGATAATTTTGTCGAATTTTATTTAAGGCTACTTTAAAAAATTATTGTTAAAGTGTGAGATTTTCTTCAATGTTTTTGCAGAGTGCTTATGTATTATACATTTTACGTTGAACTTAATAAATCTACAGATTTGCTAACGATGTCTCAGAAGAGTCATCATTCTAACTTTAAAAACTTAGTCAATGAAGTTTCTTCCTGGAGTTTGGAAACACGTTTGAAAAATCTAGAAAGTACACTTCCTTTAGCTTTGGTATCCTTTATTTTTTAATATTCATAGATTTAATTATTTATATATAGGCACTATCCTTATTAGTCTATGATGCATTCAGACATTTTTTTTAAGCAGTGGCTCCGGATACGGCTAACGTACTCCGTATTATTTTTTTCCGGGGTACGGATATAGATGTGCGGCAGACGGACTGCATTTTATTGCAATTTTTTTTGTTGTTAGGGTTAGCATTAGGGTTGGGGACAATATCTATCGATAGACCCCGAAAAAAAATAATACGGAGTCCGTCTATCGCGCATGCACACATCTATATCCGTAAAAAATAATACAGAGTCTGTACATCTATATCCGTACCCCGGAAAAAAATAATACGGAATACATTAGTCATATCCGGGGTCACTGCCTTTTTTTAATATTAAATAGTCATCTATCACTCTATTTTGCCAATATGCAGCTGAAGTAATGAATTAAATGAAACTAGCTAATTACTGCCTACTAAACCAAGGGTGTAATGTAAACAATGATACAAAGTAAAACTATCTTTGTTATTTTTTAAACTTATAAAGTAGAGTAATGTAAAAGATTTAAGCTTTTTCCTTTATTCAAATTATGGATGATATTCAAAATAATTCGTCTTATGATTGTGAAAATATTGCCAATACTGAATCATCCATTGAAGGCCATTAACACCCACAACATCTTTGAAATATAAAAAATAAGTTTATGTGACTACTACAGATCATCAGGAATAATAGACTGGTCTGACAATAGAAAAGTACCATAGTACCATTAGATTTCTAAAGAAACTATTCACACAATAATGGTTTTAGCACCTTGAAGTTGGCCCTGCCCTAGACTAAAGACCAAAAAGTTTTGTCAGTGATGAAATTTACTGATTAGTGAATTGATATAGTTTTTTTTTTATATAATTTTCTTTTTTTTTTAAGCATTGAATGAAAATTTCATTTGTAATTGTGTTTGTCTGTTAAATGTTAATTAAATATCTTTTCCTTTTGGTTCTAAATAAGATTAGGACTTTTAATTAAAATGCAGAAATAATTTATGGCAAATAATTTTAAAACTACAACAATAGTTTATGTAAGGTGACAGACAACTTAAAGAATAGGTGGGGAGAAAACAAAAGACCAGTAAAACAACAAAGGTGGGACGACTCTAGAGGTAGACTGCAAGCGATGTTGAACAGTATAGGGGAGTTAATAACGGCCAGATGAAGCTCCTTAGAGAGATTAGAATAGAAAGGACTGTGACATAAATTAGTAATTAAGGTGCGGACATTAGAAATATAAATACGGTATAAATACAGCGGGATTTGGAAGTTTAGTAGTTATGAGCAGAGCTCGATTTACCTCCGGGAATGCTGAGAAATGTTATCCCCGGCTCTGCTTTAGCTAATATATCCCAGTCGGGGATGAAATCATAGAATTTATTCCCGGCTCTGCCAAAATCTTTTTTCATCCCCGGCACTGGTTTTTTCTTAAATCGAGCACTGGTTACGAGATTATTGAGGGAGAAGTCGCTAAGAGATTAAGTAGTTGATAGAGCATAGTTGAGACAACGGAGTTGAGTTAGTTGAGCGTAGAATACAGCGAGTAAAAGTCAAAGTTGGAAACATGTACAAAATCTTTGATTAGTCAGAGTGATTTCTTATTTATGGACTTTGTGAATAAATGTGGACATTAGAAGTGTTTTCATGTATGGACTTGTTGCATTATTATGTTCATTTATGTAAATAAATCATTGTGTTAACAACACATCTTGTTCGGTTGGTTCCTCCAAGTTGTGTCTAAGGAATGGGTAACCAAAGTGAAAGAGGCATTAAGCTAAGTGACATCTTCCAATTTATATTAAAACCGGACTCGTATCACTACAAGTTATGGACACTAAAACATTACAATATGTTAAGTAATGTGAAGTCTCTAGAAACTTGCTGAATTAATCTTTAACAAAAAAATTTTTTTTTTAATAAATTTCAAATATAAATTGATTTTTGCAACTTTATATTAAGTTCAGGATTGGGACAATATTCCACAATAAATAAGTATAATTCTTTGAATTTGTGTGTAAGTGTTTAGAATAATAAAATAAATTTGTTTATTTATTTGGTACAATGTAGAATTGGTAAAGAAATTTAAGTATCTAGCTTTAATATTTCTCTAGTGTGATCACTGTTCTGCACAAAGAAATATCTTGATAATACTAAAAACTATGTTCAGTTTCTTTCCTTAATCTGACTTTCATCAGACCTCTTTAGAGGACTCTACTTTCATTACAGGTAGCATTGGTAAGTCACTTGTTTATAATTTATTATAATTGACTTTGACACATTGTAAAATAGTTTTTCAAATGCATAGCATCCTTTGATAACTTAAGAAAAAAAAGTAAAAAATTTTTGCCTGGCTTAGGAATATATTAAGAATATTTTCATTTTATTAAATTAAATAAACAAAAAATTCAGTTTCATCATTTCAGCTTATGAAGTAATGGGAGAGATCAAAGTTAAACAATAACCTCACGATAATACTTATCCATAATTTTATCTTTTTTTTTTTAGGAACTATTAGGCATTAGCTAGTAATTGATTTAAAAGAATTTTTTTCATGAAGTCAACATAATTTTCTCACAAGATATACATTTAAATTAGGTATCCTGGAGGTGATCTGTCAGTCCTTGTTGCCATGTTTACAGTGTGAATCACTTGAAGACAGACTATTTAATAAACTGGGTCCTGCTGTAAGTTATTTAGGATATAAGTGGTTGTAAATCATAGGTTTAGACATCATTGTGCATTTGACAGCTTGCACTGCTTTTTGAATATAATCATTTGTTCATATAAACAATTCTAACATCCCTAGAAGTAAAATTTTATAATAGAAATCTTCTTGAGTTAATTTCTTGAACTCCTTGTGGAGCAAAGTGCCTCTGAAATCACTCTCCATCTCACTCTGTTTTGAGAGGCCCTTTTCAGTTCTTCCTTTGTTTGGTTGCAACCTTTTTCTGGCCTTGGGGATTCCACCCCATAGCCATTTTCATAATGTCTTCTGGAGGCTTACTGATTGAGTGGCCAATCCATCTCCATTTCCTTCTGGATATTTGTAGGTCTATGGGGTCTTGGTTTGCCAGTTGTCAGAGATCTTTGTTCCTTACTTTATCTAGTCTCTTTATCTTTAGGATATTCCTGAGGCAACAGTTTTAGAACGTCTGTAATTTGTTGAACAATGTGCTGGTGACTCTCCATTTTTCCTAACCATACAACAGGATGGATTTGACATGGCTGTTAAATATAAAGAATTTATAGAAATCTTTAAGCGTCTTTTATTTATAAATGTTTTTTATGTTATTGTTTGTTTTTTTTCAACTTTTAAGAAAGCTATTTCACTCTTTGTAAGGTAATTTGTCAACTTCATGATACAAGAAAGTTATTGAAATGGAAAGTTAATGTCTTTTCAGGTAACAAATTTAACTGAAAGAGTATTGGAGAAGATTCATTCCACTTTGAGAGATAAAGAAAATGAATCATCTTTAGAAACCAAGAAAATTGTTACAGAACATTTAGAGGTGACATTTTAATACATTTTGATGTAGAATTTGTGTATTACAAAATTATTTATGTTAGTATAAAATACATAGATATATTTTAAATGTTAAATTGAGTATCGCTAATGTGTTTTTAAAACA
The DNA here is from genome assembly GCA_021962125.1 of Bulinus truncatus. NCBI lineage: Eukaryota > Metazoa > Mollusca > Gastropoda > Planorbidae > Bulinus > Bulinus truncatus. The sequence goes on along the minus strand of JAGDYQ010000096.1, from coordinate 3,012,715 downwards.
ATTTCGCTATCTTATTAATCTAAAATATAAAAATGAATATTCAATAATAAATTCTAAATATTTTTTAAAAGTTTAAACATTGTCTACCCCTTTTATACATATTTTAACAAATATAATTACATGTAATTTTTTACTGTGCAGTCAAGGCGTTTTTCCGCTTGCGATATGATCTATAAATATGATGTAAAAAAAATTACAATAAAAAAATACTTTTTGTGCCTTGAAAAGATAGGGAAATGTTACCGAATTTTCTAAATTTCCAAAATTTGAAGAAAATGTGTAAAAGATTACATTAAATACATTATGTAATTATAGCAGAGATTACAAAAATTTTCTTTACCAATTTCTTCATAAGTCTTTAAATAATTGATATAAAACTCTTAAAAATAGTTGTCTCAGCATAACTTCTTTTATTTAACTAGCAAAACACATAATGGTGTAAAATTGACAGGTGGTTTTTATAAAACTTTTTGTGGATTTATTATTTTCACATAAATTAATAAATTATTTCATCCAAAAAAAGTTTAGTTATAAAGGCCTCTGAAAAATTATCCCATTCAGAGAAACTAAAAACCTGAAAATTTCAACAGAAATAAATAAGAAAAGCATGATTTTTAATTAAATTTGACAAAATAGAAGTTTTTGCTAGAACATTGGGCCATTTGTGAATGTTATAAGCTGGCTATAAACATTTTCACAAAACACACTTCACTCTCTCTCAGATTTTACTATGAAGTATCTGTTTTATAATCTCTTGTAAAATTTGAAGTCATTTATTATTGATTAAATGTTTTCAGTGCTTAGTTAATATAGGTCAGTGTGTGGACCACTGCATCAAGTCAGTGCTAGGAGTGTCAGTGAACCTGTCCTGGGTTCATTCATTACTTGTCTGTGGTGTGAACATACTTCTGCAATCATACACACATTGCAAAGACAGCAGTGATCTTTATGGTGAATGCCTTAACCAGTTTTCTGAAGATCTTTCTATGGTGTTCAAGACGGCTCACTCTTTACAGATGGTATGAGATTATTTTCTTCTAGCCTTACATTTAGTGATGCTGAAAATTTAATATTTATTAAAGTATGCAATTTATACATGTATCAGTAATTCTGAAATATAAATATATTTAGATGTCCAAAATTAGCAATGTAAATTTAATTAATTTACCGAGAAATAGTTATTTAATTTCATAAATCTTCTATCATTCGTCTGTCTTGTTGATCTCTGCTTTACATTGTTTTAATATTTTTTTGTGCACAGTCCCTGCTTGTGTTGTTGGATAAGGTATTTATTGATGGCTCACCTTTAGAAGAACATGTCATACTACTTTGCTCAGGTACATTGTTATTAGGAAGATATCAGACCTGCTTTATAATATTTTTTCTCTATAAATATATTGTTTTAAAATTTGTTTGTCATAGGTTCCCCTACATTCACAACAATAAAAAAAAAATACAATAATATTCGGTTATATCTGTGAGTGTCAATAGCATTTTTTTAAAATCTTTTCTGATAACTAAAAAATTATATCAAATATTACCTTTTTTTTTTCAAAATCAATAAATACCTGATATAATGTATACAACAAAAGCTGGTTGATGTTTAACAGATTTCCTGGTGCTGTGCCATAAATCAGCATTCCCATCACAATTTGGATCTAATGTTGTTGTTTTTTTATTTCAGTGTGTACTCATCTGTATGAAATTTGTTGTATTGTCACTAATCTCGATGTCAAATTAGTCATCAGCTTATTGAGAAGCATTTCCAGGTTGGCTTTGCTGATTTTTTTTAGCTAAAATTTAATTTGCTGTATAAATATATAAAAGTGTTCATAAAATAATTTTTTTTTTCCATTGATCTTTCTAGACTTTGTAGTCAACATCTCAATTTGCTTCAGGATCGTTTTGATGTTTCTCCCATTATTAATTATCTGTGTCAACAACTCAGTCAAGGTTACCAATACCTTATGCAGCTTTGTACAGAATCCAATTCAGAGTCATTGGTTTGTCTCCCCTTTTTTCTACAACTAATTGCATATATCTAGTGATCCAATCATTATGGATCTCTGTAAAGAATCAAACTTTTTTTTTTAATTTACCAAGAAACCTGGCCATGCATCTTTAATTCTATTTTTGTTTGACAGTCTCAGTCTGATTTAATTCTTTGCCTACAGATTTTCCTCACTGGAAACCTGCCAGTGATTAAATTTTATATTTTAAATAAATTTATCTAGTACATGTATCATATCATATCTTTACAAAGATATTAGCAGTAATATTGAAAATAAAAGTATTACATCAAAATTTTATTAGGTAAAGCAATTTGGTATGCGTTTGAAAGTAAGATATAATTTTTTGAAAAATCTAAATTTCGCATTGATAATTATAAAACTTGTACATGTAATAAAAACTGAAAAATTTTATCACAGTAGCATCTAGAATTTAATGTTGCGATTTCTTACTTAAATAATAAGAAGTAAAAAAGTTATGACAAAAAAACTAGTGGGTGTCAGCCCTGGTATTTTTACACAATCACAAAAGTTTATTTTCAGTCCATGGGATTTTTTCAAGTATTGAAAAATCGATCTAAATATTCTTATTACAAAAATATCAAAAACCAGAAATTCTCTGTAAGAAAAAAGTACATGTCAGACAAGATATTTATTTCTAAATGCTAGAGCCGCAATAAGTTTAATAAGGATAATATATTTTTCAGAGCACTTTCATGTAAAACATTGTTTTTGTTATCTTCAGTCCCAAGGAGATGAGAAAGCTTTCAACAAGTTGATCAAGGTGCTGGGTTTCCAAATGAAAGTAATGGTGGCCCTACTTAGAGACTTTTCAAATTACCTGGGCCACTGTGAGAGAAACATTTTGAATTTGTTGCTGTGTTTTCATAGGTAATGCATGACTTCTGAACAATAGACCCCAAAAAATGCAGTTCTTAGGAAATCTTTTTCATTTTTGTTATTTTTTTTTTCTTTAAAACAATTCTAAGCTTTCAAAAGCTAAAGGTGGCTATTTTATAATGAAAACATTATGGTTCAGTTTTTTAAAAAAAAGTATTCCGTTACTAAGGATTAAAAAAAGGCAGTGGCTTCGAATACGACTGGGTGTGTTTCGTATTTTTTTTTTCCGAGACACGACCAGCAAACTTTGATGACGTCAGTAAACAGAATGAATGAGAACTCGTATTTTCTGCAGACTTTGATGACGTCATTTGCTGTTAATAATCGGAGATATTTTTATATTTGGCTTTAATTTTTTTCGGGTCTGTCCAAGCCTAATAAATAAAGTCATTTGCTGTTAATAATCGGAGATATTTTTATGATATTTTTTAAAAAATAAATACGGCTTTGAATTATATATTTTAGTTGTCAGGATATATGTCTAAGACTAAGAGTTTTTGGGTCTGCCCAAGCCTAATAAAGTCAGACGAATAAAACAAAAAAATATGCGCTAAATTAGTATCTATCGTACCCCCCCAACCCTCCAGAAAGCTAACACTCGTTAATTCGTCTCCGTCAGTATTTGGTTCGATTCTCGGATATAAATGCTTCCCCATTCCCTCTATTTTCGTTTCTTAATCTTATTATTATTTAGTAAATTTGAAATATGTAGGCTTCTCTGAATTTTTTAAAGTTTGATGCAAAAATGATGGTAAGGAAAAGTTATGTAATATTTAGCCTTAGGACTAGCTATACCCTGCAAAGCCTTTGCAGAAAGATAAACTATTGTAAAGCCATTGCCGAACCTAGGATTTGGGGGCCTTGCATTTTGACACTCGATACCATGACATGAGATTATGTTCTTAATATTTAATGTAAAAAATAATTTTGGGGTCTCCCTCAAACTGGAGCCCGGCGGGACTTTCGATTTTGGACCCCCCCATCCCTTAAAATTGTTACGCCTCTGTGTTCAGCTTTGATACATATTTTCAAAATATTTTTTTTTAAGTTATGAAATAGTTAAAAAAAAAACCTAATTAGTTGTTGTTTCTTTTTTTTACAGCATCCTAAAATATAAATTATTTCAATTTTTTAAAAAATGTCAAAGATATCTAGTTAGTTAATTTTCATTAAAACAACTAAAAGGATACATTCTGAAAAAAAAAAAAACACAATAAAAAAAAATATGTTTCAGGTAGGAATCGAACCTGGATATAGTCAGCATAAAAATGAATCACAGACCAAACGGTTTCACCACTGTGCCAGGAAGCCACACATTCAAAGTTGCAATTTTAATGTATAAGTAGACAAAATTTGTCGTTCTCTCGAAAAGAAAATAACTTTAAATCATAAGAGTTCTATCTGTTTACTGATGTCAACAAAGTTTGCTGGTCGTGTCTCGGTAAAAAAAAATACGAAACACACCCGGTCGTATTCGAAGCCACTGCGTTAAAAAAAACTGTCACACCAACATAGATGTACTACAGCATATGCCAATTTAATATAAATATTTGTGAATACATGTATTACCAGAATGAAATAACTGAATAAATGGTTTTCAACTCTTTTGGCTCCATCATAGCTTTGAAATTTAGAGTAATATGGCATCTTTTCTAGAAATGTAAAGTATTTTAAACTGTGCTGTTGTTATTTTAATGATTAATGCACTTTCTGCTCTACTTTTTTATGTGGTGCATCCGGACCTTTTAAACTTTAATTAGCCTCTTAAAATTGTTATTAATAAATGCACGGTAATAAAATCAAATCAGTATTTTATGATTTATAGCTACTAATGTTGCCTAAGCCTTTCCTGTCACTGCTATTGGAACTTTCAGACTGCTTCCCCCGAGCCTGTGTGCAAAACAGTTAACAGAGAAACAAACAGCAGAGATAAAGAGTCATCTTGTCAATGCCACGGCTCCCATCTTGAGTTATTTGATGTCAAATAAAATATTGAGAGTAGAACTGACTGGCACACGCCCCACTGGTAATGAGTATAAATATCAATTTTACACATGCACCATAGACATGTATTATAGTAAATGTAATATCTCAAATAATCTCCTCACTGACACGAGTTAACTTTATTTTCTTTTGCAGAAGTTCCTTCTGAAGACAGTTTACCTAAACTTTTACTGCAGATTATGATACTTGATATGTTGCCAAAATGTGAAGGTTTCTAAATTCATATATATAGATTGTTGTTGCTGTCAATTCTTAAAAAATAGCTGCTCATATTTCAACTTCACTTTGTCTAAGTCAACTAAAAGATGCTTTAGTAGTTTTATGAATGTGTTTTTAAGAGTGCAAAGAAAGAGGAGGTAAATTTTTTTGGACATGGGACATAGGAAGAATTTTTACATAGATATTTTGTTATTGTTTTGTACCTTTGGGTCTAAATTTGGAATATCAATTGAATGGTATGAGACTTGAATTAAAATATTCGTTTATCTATTTCACATAATATTTTCCTTAATATAAACAGCTGAATTAGTAAACAAAAATATTTAATTAAATGCTACGTAGAGAAATTGTATTGAATTGATGCTGTCGTAGCTGAAACTTGTTGACTCACTTTTTGTTTATCAAAAAGATTTAAGAATAAACTAAAAAATTTATTTTGTTTAAAATTGCTTTTTATAGATTTTTAAAATTCTCTTTTAGTGGATATTATGGATCGTTGGCTAACACCACTAAACTTCAGAGAAAATGAACCTACACAAAGTATTCTATCTGCAATTTTTCAAAGTGTGGAAATGTGTAAGGTTTTGTTTTCTACTTTCTTTGTAAGAAACTATTATTTGATAAACTATTACATTATAATAATTGGCATGATAGTTTTTAAAAAAAACAGCAAAGTCTTTTAAAAGAAAATACAGCAACACCGCTGATTTTTTTTTTTTTATTTGGCAGCTGAATATGTTTTAAAATTTTTTTTCTCTTTGTAAAAAAAACTGTAAAATGTCTCAAATTTTGATGTGATCTCAACACAGTTATCAGTTTGAACTTCAGCTGTTAATTTTCAAATAGACTTATCATATCCTTTTTAATATTAGTTGATTTTAAAAAAATGTTTATCACTTTTGTGAAATATTTAAACAGGTGAAGTAGAGATGAGGTTTCCTGTTATGTTACCAAGTGTCATGGTGGCAGGGAGACCACTGAGGTGAAGCCATTTACTAATGTGCTATGTATCTAAATAAAAAATATGTATTATTTCTGTCAATTTTTTTTTTTATTTTGCTACTTTGATAAAAAATGTAATTACTTTATGTATTTTAGTTATTGTAAAGAATAAATAAAATATTTATAATGTTGGGAATATACAATTATTTTCTTAGAAAATACATAAATATACATGTAGCGGCTCTTTTTTTTTTAAAATCCAACAGGGAAGTAAGCCTGTATGAACATGTGGCAACACATCTGTGTGGTTATATTGGTGCTTGTAGAGTTGGCCATTTTAATACTTTGGTGAGTAGCTATTTTTATATTGGTGCTTGTAGAGTTGGCCATTTTAATACTTTGGTGAGTAGCTATTTTTATATTGGTGCTTGTAGAGTTGGCCATTTTAATACTTTGGTGAGTAGCTATTTTTTTCTTTTTATCAATAAGATTGTTTCTATAATTGCAAGTAATAAGCGATGGACATGTGATCATTAATTATTTTTTTATACTGATTGTTTTAAAATCACATGGAATTAAATTGTCTGAAACCTTTACAGTTTTTGAAATTTTTACTGACAATATTTTATTTTATGATTTATAACATAATTTTTTTAATAAATGTGTTAATTTTTTAAAATTAACTAAAATAAATGTGTTGATTTTCAGGAATGGACACTTCTAGAAAATGTTTTGGGGCAAAGTAATCTGTTGAGTCTTCTTGCGACTGATTGTTGGTGTTTTTTAGCAAGGTGCGATCATTTGTTATGAAGTAATTTATCGTTACTAAATTTGTGATGTGCAATGTACACTTAGTGTACTTCTGAAAAACAAATGATCATTCTAAGTTACAATTTGATCATATTCACAGATATGGTACAGCCGGTTTGTGTCGTGATCAAGTGCACTATTTGTTAAAGTTATATTTACAGTTGAAAAATAAAACCAGCTCTGACTGTGACAGAAAAGTTTTATTTAGACTACAATGTCTGTTAAAGCGACTCATTAAACTGATGGCCAGGGATCATCAGGTAGACTGGCAAACATCCTTTCAAACAAATTACAGAATGGGTTTATTTTCATCTAGTTAAATTTTGTTTGACTTTTTTAAATTTTTTATCAACTTTATAAGAACTGATAAAATTAATAATATAAGATTGTACCTATAAAGCCTTGATAACATAATGTTGAATATTTTTGTAATAAGAGAGACTTTGCATTAATTTATAACATACCTTTTTTTTAATTAGTTAAATTTTATTCTAGTTCTTATTGACAGTGTTTGATTTTTAAACTGCTTAACTTTTTCCAATGCATGAATTAATTATACATATTTTACACAACCTCAATTAGGACCATAAATGTAAAACAATGTTAAAAGATGTTATCCGGCATATATCTTGGACAGTTGTTATATTTGCTTAAAATGGTTTCAGATGAGGATATCAAATATTTTTATTGGTAAATAGAATGAAATAAGTTAACATCTTTTTTTTTTCCTTTCAGTTTTGTTCATGCAACATGTAATTATTGTAAATATTTTTCAGAAAGATTTGATTGATATAATTTTACCTGAGGAGAAACCAGAGTTTTGGGTCACTGTGACACCGGACTGTTTACACGAGAGTTTGAGCTTAATTGTCAAACAGAGATTGTTGACCTGGTCAGTCAGTGTGATACAGAGGTCACAGGTGAAAGTTTCAGAAATGGTCAGTAGCTCTTAGCCACTCTCCTTAAAGAAAAGTATTAAAAGAATTTCTTTGTCTGCAATTTATATTTTTATAATTTCACATTTTATCATTGGGTTGTTCTCTTTTAAAATATGTAGACCATTTAACTATACAAACAGCTTAAAATTAAATTTAGTTGTTTTTGTTTGTTTTTAAACGTACAAGAGGAAAATATTTTACCTGAACGAATGCCCAAAATGCTCACCAATATTACTTTAGTAAACTAATTTGAACTATCAGTAATTATTACCGGACAAGGAATTCATCACCTCCTACATACACTTTACAGTTTTATTTTTTTTCCATTTTGTTATTTTGCTTACTTTTTTAAAATTTATTCTAATATAATGGCGACATCATATGTGCCTGACTCTAATCAAAAGTATGAGGGAAAATGCGCATGCCTGCCAAAGAAAATTTTTTTTTATATCAGTGACACCTTCTTGATTCAGAAAATGTTTTTAAAAATCAAAGTTTAAATTAATCTCTGTGAGATGTTAAGTCTAAAATTCATAATAATAATAATAATAGATATGTTATGTCAAAATTAAAAATAGAATCTAAAAAATGACTGTGCATGCCTGCCATGGAGCTAAGTCACCAGATGAAAAATAATGGTGGACTCATAACATGAGTAATACATGTACTTACTTCTCTTTATAAAATACATATAAAATGCCCACAAAATAAAACCAACCAATCTTTTAAGTGTATTTTTTTTTAGAAATGACTTGAGAAAAGTGTTTTATTGATTGAACTATTTGAATTTCAAGATATCCAGTACAAAATGATGGTCTAATTATTATAAATCAACAACATCTTTTTCATGTATTTTTCTGTAGCTCTCTAATGCTTCTTCTTCTTTATCCCTTAACCCGTGGGTGGGTCGTTGGGGCACTGTTGTTGACTGAAAACCAGTTCCTGCCATTTTTTCCGGTCCTGAGCTGCCTTTTGGGAGTCGACGAATGACAGGCCGGTCCATTCTTTGATGTTATCTTCCCATCTCTTCTTTTGTCTTCCTCTTTTCCTTGCTAAAGTAACATAAAATCTGATGAATTTTATTTTTCAGCATAGCGATGATTATATGTTAACATTCAAATTTATTTACTTTTCAAACAAAATGCATTTTTAATTGTGACAACAGTCATAATAATAGTTCCATATCAGACTTCACAGAAACTAAAAAAAATGTTGGTATTGAATTGCTAAATTGTATTATATACTAAAATCTGTTTTAAAAGTAAATCTTTTTTAAAACATTTATTAATCAGCAAAAAATCTTTTTTTATCAGGTTTTTAAAACTGTTTTAAAATAAAGTACAATTTTTAAGTGAGCTGTTCTATCAGCCGGTCAGATTAATGAGAATTGGAATATTTCCCTTTATTGAATATTTAGTTGTAATTAAAGTACATATGAATTAAATTAGTTCCTTTTAAATGGGTTCTACATTGAAACAAAGTACATGTAATAGATTTTAGAAAATTTGTAGCAAAAAAAGTTATTTTTAACTTTCCATATAGTTGTAAAAACAATTGCAACTAACCCTGTTTAATAACTGAAGAGGTTAAATGTTGGTCTCACTTTCTGATAACAAGTTGGAATCTCAGGCTCATTAAAAAAATATTTTTTTTTTAATATTCTTGAAATAATTTTTTTTTTAATAGAATTTTATTTTAGAAATAATAAAATTTCTCAATTTCTTTCATGAGATAGAGCAATTATATTTATGTAATTATATTTTCATAATAGAATAATCTAAAATTAAACTATTTTGTTTTTATAAAAAGTACACAGTTTCCAAAGGCTCTGCGGGTACAGCCACTGATCTCAGTGGGTAATTTATATTACTACAAACTATGAGTTCTTTTTTTAAAACTTTTGTTATGTTTAAATAGATCAGTTTATGTTTACATAGATCAGTTTATGTTTACATAAATCAGTTTATGTTTACATAGATCAGTTTATGTTTACATAGCTCAGTTTATGTTTACATAGATCAGTTTATGTTTACATAGATCAGTTTATGTTTACAAAGATCAGTTTATGTTTACATAGATCAGTTTATGTTTACATATTTCAGTTAGTTGCCTTAGACTTTCTCGTAGACATCTTATCAAACACATCAAAGGCTGCAACCAAACTTGACATAGTAAATCCAAACCTTATACTGGACTTTATTTGGAAGATGTCATCCTATACAGACAATGAAGAGTATGCTAAAACAGAAACTCAAGAGAAGCTTGTAGCTAAACTTTTATTACTTGCTAAATGTATGATTCAAGATATGCCAACTAAACTATTTTTACAGGTGTGTTGTTTAACTATTTTTAATGTGTACATCTCATCAGTGAGTTAATTTTTTCCAAAATATTTTAGAAACTAACTAAAGATTTAAGTTTCAAAAATTGATAGAAACCCACTGATCAGTGCAAGGACCATTTAACAACTTTGAGGTCATGTAGGGTTTTTTAAAGTTAAAATTTCTCTTAATCTATAATGTATAAATATATTCATTGTAAGAAGTCTAGATTGAAACTAACCATTATTTCTTTGACATCAAAATTATAGATCTAAAAACAACAAATCTTCTGATGAAAAACTTTTTATAACAGAATAACTGAGTGTGCAATTTTAAAGTTATCTAATGTAGTAATAATAGCAAAACTCAATTTCACTAATTTATAATACCAAACTTAAAATTTTACATTGTGGTAAAAAAGCCATTTCATCTGTATTGAATGCAATGTTTTCTGATTACCTTATACTGAAATAAAATCATTATTTTAATGTGTCTTTCAGATGCTACTGTTGATTCAAAAGAAGGTGAAGGAAAATATTTCAGTGAACTTTTATATTTCTGTTGTTCTATTTCTTGGACAATTTGGAAAATTGAAAATTGAACCTAACTTCCAGGTTGATGTTTTTTATAGTTATTATTATTAATTCAGACAACAAACAATATATAAATTAATGAAAATACTAGTATATTTGAATTAAATAAAATAAGTGACCTTAAATACATATATTTATTTTTTGCCTTTACACACTCCTATTAGAGTCAAGTCCATGAGAAGTTTTCCCAAGTGTTTCATCATTTGTTGTGTTACTCACATCCTCTGGTACATCAAGTTGTTCTATCCACATTTGTAGATTTAGTTTCACAGACTGTACATAACAATGTCATCACAGGATGTATCAAGGGAGAAGTGTGGCTACAGCAGAGGATTGAAGATTTTTTCAACAAGGTCTTGTATATGGTTGTTTCTTTGCGATGTTAATAGGCTAAAATTTATTTTTCTAGGAAGTAGGCCATTCATCTTAAGGTCTTTCAGATTGTAATGTTTAATATGTATTGTTTATGTGGGTGGTATCTTAAAAAAACAATAATTTTAGCTAAAATAAACTCCAAAATGTTTTTCTTTCAGTATAATTAAACTGTAGTTTCTCCTGCTTTTATCTAGTTTCTGAATTTTATCCAAGGATTAACTCTTCTTTATTGATCATTTGTCTACAATGTTAGCATATTTTTCCCTAATTTTATCATCAAACATACCCTGTTTAATAATTCATGTTATTGGTATAATTTCTCAAACTTGCAAAGGTGTGTCATTAATCTGATGCGGTGTTTAATTTTCAGATGCCAATTAAAATATCAAAAGAGATTGACCTCGCATATTTTTTAAAATCAGAAGTACTAGAAAGAGGGAGAGTCAGCCCGAGTGTTCCAAATATTTTTCAGCCAGTTGTTTCAGAATGCAATCCTTCTGCAAGCCCTGAAGTAGATGTAAGAATTTTTTTTATCAAAATCTGCTTAAAGAGTACAGTTTATTAAATTCAAAGCTGTTAATATTTTTTTTGCTTCTTACATGTTATTGTTATTATTAGATTCCAATCCATACCTTGATTCTAAAGAGATTTTATTCTATTTTTATTAATTTGTTTACATTGTACATTTAGCTTTACATTGTACATTTAGCTTTACATTGTACATTTAGCTTTACATTGTACATTTAGCTTTACATTGTACATTTAGCTTTACATTGTACATTTAGCCACACTAAAAATGTTACATTCTGCTATAACATCTCAAATGATTGGATGGCCATCTTGTTTGTTTAAAATCTATTCCCAATGCATAATCAGTCCCACTCTAATGAAGACTAAAGCTTAGATTTCCATTGCGGATCTATTGACAGAAACCCTTTCCACCTCCATACTCCACCCAATAAAATTCCCGGAGATTCAGTAATCCAGCTGCCCAATATTTGCCCACACTGACCAGTTTAAAACATCCTTGAAAATGTGTCACTTTTAAGTTTATCTTGTACACATACTGAAATTCTCTGTATTTTTCATTGATTGTCCACCAAGTTTTGACAAAATGTCTTCACAGCATGTTTTTCTCCCACAATTTTGTCACATATATCTACTTACACTAGTCTACTTAATTGTTTACATCATGAACACTGACCACTGAGCCTTAATTGTTTACATCAACACTGACCACTGGGCCTTAATTGTATTTATTTACATAAATAAGAGTACACCGATATCTCAGAATGTGAAATAAATCTGTTCATGGAAGTCATCAGAATTCTGTATCAGTTTTTCAAAAATAAATCTGATAAAAAAAGATTGGCCTTTTCTTAAATCCCCAATAAACTTCATTTTTTTTTTTTAATTTGCTGTTAATATGATTAAACCAATAGTACAATATTTGAATATGATTAAACCAATCGTACAATATTAGAATATGATTAAACCAATAGTACAATATTTGAGTATGATTAAACTAATTGTACAATATTTGAATATGATTAAACCAGTTGTACAATATTTGATGACAATTTTACTTAGCTGTTGTAACTTTTTTTTTTTTTAAATGGGAAAAAAACAACTTAAAATTTACTTTTGAAAAAAAGTTGAGATAATTACACAAGATATTTTCACGTTAAGGAGATGTCTTATATTAGGCATAAAGCTTGGGTGATAGATAAAAACTATTGAAATCATTCACTGGACGTTTGAGCTACAAAGCAATCTCAAATTCTAAGTCAGATTCAAAGTTGTTTGAGTTTTGGAGTGTTTGGATCCAATGATTTGACTGTAAAATAATTAAATAGATAGATACATTTTGATGACTTAGAGACACTATGGTATGGTTTGTGATACTTAGATTGTTGGCCTCAAAAATCAAAGTGAAAGTCACAGTTTTCAATCTCGAGTTCCATGCAGAAGGAATTACTCTTTTACCCTTTGGGCCAGGATGGTCATAACTGTGTATAAGAAACTCACAACCAAATCAGCCATGCTACCAACCACCCCACTAATTGATTTGGGATAGTCCCCCCCCCCCCCCCCCCATAACTTTTTTGTGAATGCCAGATATATTTTATAACTAATTTAAATTATTCAAATACTTTTGTTTCAGCCACCAGCAAAACGAATAAAATTAACAAATATGATCATGGGAAACAGTGGTGAAAAGCCAGAAAACATTTCCAAGACATCTTCAGTTTGTGAACAATCATTACTGCAGAGATTGAATTCTTTGGCTGATGACTTGGAAAATGAATGCAGAAAATCTACACTAACTGATGAGTTCATTGAAGAGGCCAGTCTAATAGTAACAAGAATAAATAATTGTCTAGTACCTGGCAAAACATGGCTGGATAATTTAACTTAGATATCTCAATGCACAAATGACCTGTTGAAAAAATATTTCAAATAGTATCTGATACATTTATTTTGAATGTTCATGTTGACTTCAGAATTGTTGTAAATAAAAATCATAAGTACCAGTAATTGTTTACAATCATGTGGCATTTTTCCATTTCAGAAATAAACTTTTTCAATATCATAATCTATGCATACAATTAAGGTTATCAGAATTTCATATTGGCTTTGTTAAACACCAGGTATCAAAAACTTTTTAAACTTAAGAACTATCTGCATTATAAGTTTTGTACAATACATGTACAGTGTGTTATGTACAATACATGTCCAGTGTGTTATGTACAATACATGTCCAGTGAGTTTTGTACAATACATGTACAGTGTTATGTACAATACATGTCCAGTGTGTTATGTACAATACATGCACAGTGTGTTATATACAATACATGTACACTGTGATTTATTTCAACAATTTTTGTATGACACTTTTGCAAAAAAAAATTTAAAAAAAAATGGGGAAATTTCAATATGTCAATAGAGGGAAATTATATACTTTCAGAAAAAAAATTACAATATTGGTAAACTAGTTAATGTGTATTTATTTATTTGTATGTAAAATCTCGTTAACATGTGCAACCTTTATTTGATTAGGTAAGTTATGAAGAGTAGGCCACCACAAATAGTTTTCCAGATATGTCTGTCACATACTAAATTATCAAACATTGTATTAATTCTGCAGGTTTTACTGCTAATTGTATAATTTTTAAAGACAAAATTATTCGATAAAAGGATTGTGCATATATCTTGGTTCATTATAACTGACTTTCTAGTTTTAAAAAAACATTAAAATTTTTATGTACATTTTTTCTTTTATTATTTGTCTTGTAGGTCCTTGTAGTGTAGCAATAATATATTCATCATAGTTTGATTTCCCTTTGGTTACAATCAGCATAATATATTCATATTAGTTTGATTTCTCTTTGGCTACAATCAGCATAATATATTCATATTAGTATGATTTCCATTCGTTTACAATTTAATTTTTTCAAGGGGTAAAAATACAATAATGAACACAAAATGAAACAGTAATGAGGAATGGTTAATTGAAATCATAAGAAATGTTTTGATCACTTGTGATATAGACCCCCACAGTTATCAATAAACATGGAGCAGACAGACAACCAAAGTTTACATAAAGGGCAGGGACGGGAACTCTTGTTAACAACGTTTTTTGTGTTTCCGGTGGGGATGAAGGTGGCAGGCAAACTCTTTAAGTCGATTCCCACAGTTTTATATTTGTGCCAGAGACTTGTTTATGTTTTTTTCTCGTCGTTGCAATGTGAGTTGAATAGGAAACTACAGTCGTTTGAAATGAAAGGACATTCCTGTTGTTACTGGAGGGGGGTGAAAGTGTTTTGACAATGCCCACAGTCGGCCTCTATTCTTGCCACTAAAAATATGATGTTGCAAGGCCTTGAATGTTCTCACTGTTTAACACGTGCTATTGAATATCTTTTAGCTAGGGCTACCAGACATCCATATATTGAACAGACTTTGTATATTCGACTCCTACCCCCTTACATGCTCTGGACTCATTTTTGCGTCTACTACCCACCTACATGTATCCATACTACCCACCTACATGTGTCCATACTAACCACCTACATGTATCCATACTACCCACCTACATGTGTCCATACTACCCACCTACATGTGTCCATACTACCCACCTACATGTGTCCATACTACCCACCTACATGTGTCCATACTATCCACCTAATGTGTCCATACTACCCACCTACATGTGTCCATACTACCCACCTACATGTGTCCATACTACCCACCTACATGCATCCATACTACCCGCCTACATATGTCCATACTACCCACTTATTGTCCGGTTTGTCCCTAATTTAGCATAAGCAACATGCTTGCAGGTCTTTTTTTGTTTGTTATTTTTCCCCGCAACGGCCGGTGCAATGATAAATTTAGAGCAATTGCATTAAACATTGAAATATATATATATATATGTGTGCGCAACATTTTCAAATAAACTAAATATATTCTAAACATTTGCAACTATTCAGTGTCGCAGCCTGAGACTGATCCCTGACAAACTATTGACAAATCTGACCTAATGCTGTATGTCGCCCCCTGACAAACTATTGACAACCCTGACCTGATGATGTATGTCGCCCCCTGACAAACTATTGACAGCTCTGACCTGATGATGTATGTCGCCCCCTGACAAACTATTGGCCACTCTGGCCTAAGGCTGTATGTCGCCCCCTGACAAACTATTGACAACCCTGACCTGATGCTGTATGTCGCCCCCTGACAAACTATTGGCCACTCTGGCCTAATGCTGTATGTCGCCCCCTGACAAACTATTGACAACCCTGACCTGATGATGTATGTCGCCCCCTGACAAACTATTGGCCACTCTAGCCTAATGCTGTATGTCGCCCCCTGACAAACTATTGGCCACTCTGGCCTAATGCTGTATGTCGCCCCCTGACAAACTATTGACAACTCTGGCCTAATGCTGTATGTCGCCCCCTGACAAACTATTGACAACTCTGACCTGATGCTGTATGTCGCCCCCTGACAAACTATTGACAACCCTGACCTGATGATGTATGTCGCCCCCTGACAAACTGTTGGCCACTCTGGCCTAATGCTGTATGTCACCCCCTGACAAACTATTGACAACTCTGACCTGATGCTGTATGTCGCCCCCTGACAAACTATTGACAACCCTAACCTGATGATGTATGTCGCCCCCTGACAAACTATTGACAACCCTGACCTGATGCTGTATGTCGCCCCCTGACAAACTATTGACAACCCTGACCTGATGATGTATGTCGCCCCCTGACAAACTATTGACAACCCTGACCTGATGATGTATGTCGCCCCCTGACAAACTATTGACAACCCTGACCTGATGATGTATGTCGCCCCCTGACAAACTATTGGCCAATCTGACCTCATGCTGTATGTCGCCCCCTGACAAACTATTGACAACTCTGACCTGATGCTGTATGTCGCCCCCTGACAAACTATTGACAATCTGACCTCATGCTGTATGTCGTCCCCTGACAAACTATTGACAACTCTGACCTGATGCTGTATGTCGCCCCCTGACAAACTATTGACAACCCTAACCTGATGATGTATGTCGCCCCCTGACAAACTATTGACAACCCTGATCTGATGCTGTATGTCGCCCCCTGACAAACTATTGACAACCCTGACCTGATGATGTATGTCGCCCCCTGACAAACTATTGACAACCCTGACCTGATGATGTATGTCGCCCCCTGACAAACTATTGACAACTCTGACCTCATGCTGTATGTCGCCCCCTGACAAACTATTGACAATCTGACCTCATGCTGTATGTCGTCCCCTGACAAACTATTGACAACTCTGACCTGATGCTGTATGTCGCCCCCTGACAAACTATTGGCCACTCTGACCTGATGCTGTATGTCGCCCCCTGACAAACTATTGACAACCCTAACCTGATGCTGTATGTCGCCCCCTGACAAACTATTGGCCACTCTGACCTGATGCTGTATGTCGCCCCTTGACAAACTATTGACAACTCTGACCTGATGCTGTATGTCGCCCCCTGACAAACTATTGACAACTCTGACCTGATGCTGTATGTCGCCCCCTGACAAACTATTGGCCACTCTGACCTGATGCTGTATGTCGCCCCCTGACAAACTATTGACAACCCTAACCTGATGCTGTATGTCGCCCCCTGACAAACTATTGGCCACTCTGACCTGATGCTGTATGTCGCCCCCTGACAAACTATTGACAACTCTGACCTGATGCTGTATGTCGCCCCCTGACAAACTAGTGACAACTCTGACCTGATGCTGTATGTCGCCCCCTGACAAACTATTGACAACCCTTACCTGATGCTGTATGTCGCCCCCTGACAAACTATTGGCCACTCTGACCTGATGCTGTATGTCGCCCCCTGACAAACTATTGACAATCTGACCTGATGCTGTATGTCGCCCCCTGACAAACTATTGACAATCTGACCTGATGCTGTATGTCGCCCCCTGACAAACTATTGACAACCCTAACCTGATGCTGTATGTCGCTCCTGACAAACTATTGACAACCCTGACCTGATGATGTATGTCGCCCCCTGACAAACTATTGACAACCCTGACCTGATGATGTATGTCGCCCCCTGACAAACTATTGACAACCCTGACCTGATGATGTATGTCGCCCCCTGACAAACTATTGACAACCCTAACCTGATGCTGTATGTCGCCCCTGACAAACTATTGACAACCCTGACCTGATGCTGTATGTCGCCCCTTGACAAACTATTGACAATCTGACCTGATGATGTATGTCGCCCCCTGACAAACTATTGGCCACTCTAGCCTAATGCTGTATGTCGCCCCCTGACAAACTATTGGCCACTCTGGCCTAATGCTGTATGTCGCCCCCTGACCAACTATTGACAACTCTGGCCTAATGCTGTATGTCGCCCCCTGACAAACTATTGACAACTCTGACCTGATGCTGTATGTCGCCCCCTGACAAACTATTGACAACCCTGACCTGATGATGTATGTCGCCCCCTGACAAACTGTTGGCCACTCTGGCCTGATGCTGTATGTCACCCCCTGACAAACTATTGACAACTCTGACCTGATGCTGTATGTCGCCCCCTGACAAACTATTGACAACCCTAACCTGATGATGTATGTCGCCCCCTGACAAACTATTGACAACCCTGACCTGATGCTGTATGTCGCCCCCTGACAAACTATTGACAACCCTGACCTGATGATGTATGTCGCCCCCTGACAAACTATTGACAACCCTGACCTGATGATGTATGTCGCCCCCTGACAAACTATTGACAACCCTGACCTGATGATGTATGTCGCCCCCTGACAAACTATTGGCCAATCTGACCTCATGCTGTATGTCGCCCCCTGACAAACTATTGACAACTCTGACCTGATGCTGTATGTCGCCCCCTGACAAACTATTGACAATCTGACCTCATGCTGTATGTCGTCCCCTGACAAACTATTGACAACTCTGACCTGATGCTGTATGTCGCCCCCTGACAAACTATTGACAACCCTAACCTGATGATGTATGTCGCCCCCTGACAAACTATTGACAACCCTGACCTGATGCTGTATGTCGCCCCCTGACAAACTATTGACAACCCTGACCTGATGATGTATGTCGCCCCCTGACAAACTATTGACAACCCTGACCTGATGATGTATGTCGCCCCCTGACAAACTATTGGCCAATCTGACCTCATGCTGTATGTCGCCCCCTGACAAACTATTGACAACTCTGACCTGATGCTGTATGTCGCCCCCTGACAAACTATTGACAATCTGACCTCATGCTGTATGTCGTCCCCTGACAAACTATTGACAACTCTGACCTGATGCTGTATGTCGCCCCCTGACAAACTATTGGCCACTCTGACCTGATGCTGTATGTCGCCCCCTGACAAACTATTGACAACCCTAACCTGATGCTGTATGTCGCCCCCTGACAAACTATTGGCCACTCTGACCTGATGCTGTATGTCGCCCCTTGACAAACTATTGACAACTCTGACCTGATGCTGTATGTCGCCCCCTGACAAACTATTGACAACTCTGACCTGATGCTGTATGTCGCCCCCTGACAAACTATTGGCCACTCTGACCTGATGCTGTATGTCGCCCCCTGACAAACTATTGACAACCCTAACCTGATGCTGTATGTCGCCCCCTGACAAACTATTGGCCACTCTGACCTGATGCTGTATGTCGCCCCCTGACAAACTATTGACAACTCTGACCTGATGCTGTATGTCGCCCCCTGACAAACTAGTGACAACTCTGACCTGATGCTGTATGTCGCCCCCTGACAAACTATTGACAACCCTGACCTGATGCTGTATGTCGCCCCCTGACAAACTATTGGCCACTCTGACCTGATGCTGTATGTCGCCCCCTGACAAACTATTGACAATCTGACTTGATGCTGTATGTCGCCCCCTGACAAACTATTGACAACCCTAACCTGATGCTGTATGTCGCTCCTGACAAACTATTGACAACCCTGACCTGATGATGTATGTCGCCCCCTGACAAACTATTGACAACCCTGACCTGATGATGTATGTCGCCCCCTGACAAACTATTGACAACCCTAACCTGATGCTGTATGTCGCCCCTTGACAAACTATTGACAATCTGACCTGATGATGTATGTCGCCCCCTGACAAACTATTGACAACCCTGACCTGATGATGTATGTCGCCCCCTGACAAACTATTGACAACCCTGACCTGATGATGTATGTCGCCCCCTGACAAACTATTGACAACCCTGACCTGATGCTGTATGTCGTCCCTGACAAACTATTGGCCAATCTGACCTCATGCTGTATGTCGCCCCCTGACAAACTATTGACAACTCTGACCTGATGCTGTATGTCGCCCCCTGACAAACTATTGACAATCTGACCTCATGCTGTATGTCGTCCCCTGACAAACTATTGACAACTCTGACCTGATGCTGTATGTCGCCCCCTGACAAACTATTGACAACCCTGACCTGATGATGTATGTCGCCCCCTGACAAACTATTGACAACCCTAAACTGATGCTGTATGTCGCTCCCTGACAAACTATTGGCCACTCTGACCTGATGCTGTATGTCGCCCCCTGACAAACTATTGACAACTCTGACCTGATGCTGTATGTCGCCCCCTGACAAACTATTGACAACTCTGACCTGATGCTGTATGTCGCCCCCTGACAAACTATTGGCCACTCTGACCTGATGCTGTATGTCGCCCCCTGACAAACTATTGACAACCCTAACCTGATGCTGTATGTCGCCCCCTGACAAACTATTGGCCACTCTGACCTGATGCTGTATGTCGCCCCCTGACAAACTATTGACAACCCTGACCTGATGCTGTATGTCGCCCCCTGACAAACTATTGACAACTCTGACCTGATGCTGTATGTCGCCCCCTGACAAACTATTGACAACCCTGACCTGATGCTGTATGTCGCCCCCTGACAAACTATTGGCCACTCTGACCTGATGCTGTATGTCGCCCCCTGACAAACTATTGACAATCTGACCTGATGCTGTATGTCGCCCCCTGACAAACTATTGACAACCTTAACCTGATGCTGTATGTCGCCCCTGACAAACTATTGACAACCCTGACCTGATGCTGTATGTCGCCCCCTGACAAACTATTGACAATCTGACCTGATGCTGTATGTCGCCCCCTGACAAACTATTGACAACTTTGACCTAATGCTGTATGTCGCCCCTGACAAACTATTGACAACCCTAACCTGATGCTGTATGTCGCCCCTGACAAACTATTGACAACCCTGACCTGATGCTGTATTTCGCCCCCTGATAAACTATTGACAATCTGACCTGATGCTGTATGTCGCCCCCTGACAAACTATTGACAACTTTGACCTAATGCTGTATGTCGCCCCTGACAAACTATTGGCCAATCTGGCCTGTTGCTGAATGTCTCCCCCTGACAAACTACTACCTGATGCACTTAGTTGCCCTGACAAACTATGACAAATCTGGCCTGATGATCTATATCGCCCCTGAAAAACTCTGACAAACTATGACATGACGAACTAAAATGGAATTCCCACTGACTCTCCCTCACTCGGAACCAATTTTATCACGGTTTAATACATCACAAAAACAATTTTAAATTAAAAATTGCTTTACTCAGGGGCTTCATTGGGCACTAATTCCACCCACCCCACTACGGATCTATGTTTTCTATTTTGGTTTGCCAGAATTGCCAGCTGTTTTTCACGAACCAACTTTTAAAACCCTCTCAAAACATGCCAGATAAGTAAAATTGAAAAGAAATTTATTTACATTTTAAAATTTGATGCATTATTTGTTGTTGTTTTTTAATTAACTAACATAAAACATTAATGATGGATAAAATTGAAAATAAGACGCGTCATAATATTACGAAATTACAAAGCTTATATCAACATAATTTATAGTTAAATATGTTATCTTGACTCAGCAGTTAAAGTTAGAATTGTAAGTTGAGATGTTTGTATCTCTTACATCCTATAAACCACTAATGGGACGGTTTTGTAATGCCCTTCTTTCACCCCCATCATAGCCGATAGCTCAATTGCCATGGATGCACAACGACTGGACATAATGTGGGCTGAACCTGCAACGACAGATTCATTCAGTTTACCAGGAAGTAAACTTCGTATTTTAGGCCAGGGCAACCCTCCCACCCCGGACCAAATCCGTGTATATTTTATTATTAATTGGTTTTTATGTAGATTTTAAAGATGTAGTTTTATAAATTAGAATTAAAAAATATCCTAAAAATATGCATAAACTTTTTAAAAAAGGCTTTTAAAGTATTTTTTTATTAATTAATATATACTTATTGCATACCGTTACATATGTTAATTTGGTCTACAAGAAAATGCACCAGTGAATCGTATTTATTTTGATATGATTATATCAAGGCAAACGTTTCCATGTTGTAAACATTACTTAAAAAAATATTTTGTTCGTAATTCTACAAGATGTTAATTCATGGACTTGAAACTATTAAATTATCAATATATCAATAAACATACATTGAATTTAACTTTGTAATTATAACACATTTAGATGTTACACAAAATGTGAAGACAGCATGCTATCTGTTTACAAATGATTCACCAAACGTCACCAGCACCGCAGAAATTATATTTACAATTTAAACTTCCACGATGAACAAGGTGATCCAGCCCCCACCTAACAGTACCATACCCCACACAATATACTGGGGCTCCACTACTACCTGGACATGTACATGTTGTGTAGGTAAATTTAAGAAAATCATCCCCAACCTTGTATTTTTCCACCCATTTACCAACACTCACCTGTTTTGAACATCCATGAGGATGTGACACTATAAAGTTCAACTTGTCCACATCTCGAAATTTTCTGTATTTGTACCAGAGCTTATTCCAAACGTTATCATAATGTCTCCATAACTTGTTCAGTTTATGTCCAAGAGTTTCGTCACATGTCACACATGTCAACTCACAAGTGTCATTTTCAATATCAACGTTTTCAACACTTAATTGATCAACACTGACAACTGGACTTTCGTCTTTATCATAAAATAATCTCAAGGACGTGTGGCTGGCTTCAATGTTATCAAACACCACATGTGTGGCCGTACACACATAAAACTCCCACCACACGTTGCTGGCCGTGTCTGAATGTTGGCATTTTTTACACCAACATTTAGTGTAGTGTTTTCTGTGTTTATCTCCATATACGAACCTCATTATTTTACCACAAATTATACCACTTCCTGTTTTTAAATGTGTTTTTCCTCTCATATTGTAAAATGGATATGAAACGTTTGTGTTTGGCCAGAACTCTGGTCTTTGTAAACTGGTCATTTTAACATCAATTCTGACTGTCAGGTCAGCTGTAACTTTGACAAATTCATATAAATTATTATCACGATGACATTCAGGTAAATGGTTAATTGTAAATTTTTCAACAGGTACAAACTTTGTATGACCTGGATTCTTCTTACAGCCAATCATAAGTTTGTGTAGATCAGCTTCTCCGCCTTCTGACACCTGAGTTTCATTTTTACCCTATGAGTTCAGAAAATAATTATTTTTACAAGACAATGTCATTTGTTTGATATTCAGGAAGAAATTATTTTTTTGTTTACAAATTTTAACCAACATTTGAAAACGAATGAAAATATCTTCAGTTAAGAAAATATAAAGCAATTGTTTACCATAAAGTGGGCAGCCATTTCCATCAATGTAATCACAGGAATCAACTGAGAATTTAGACCTACAGTAAAAAAGCATTTATTTTAGACTAAGTACGACGTATAAGTTTTGTATATGTTGTAAAAATATAACGTATAGCAGATTTTACTTTAAACTTTAAAAATAAAATTAAACAAACCAAAAATTACTTCTTTTTTTTCTGTCTGATGATTGAAGAAAAGCAGTGCATGTTTGAAAGTTTCTGTAAAAATAAAATCTGTTTTATATACTTTTCAACAGGGGAGACAACCGTGCGGCATGATCAGACCAAATTGTGACCCTCTAAGTAATTATCACATGTGTGCATTCAAAATGATAATAAATCAAGAATGTCATAAAGTAGCAAATGTTTTCAAGCCTCCTTCCATTAAATTTTAACAACGGAGGGTGTCGCCTAAGAGTTGGCAACTAGGATGTGTGTTACAGTGTTACTACCAAAGGTACACTATCAAAAAGTTCCTGCATTTGATGAAAATGATTCAAAGAAAGTAAAGTGCTAACCTACCATGTCCCCATTCTCTTTGTTAATTAATGTCTTCATTGTCCCCTAACACGAGATCGAGATTAGACTTTCTTCCTTTCGTCTCGGGGATCACAAGCACTTATTAACTAAGCCACATTTACTGTAAGACCGTTTTAAATGGAACTTACGGAGGTTAGTGACTATACAATTTCCCGCCATATAACAGAATACAGCAGTGTATTGCAGTATCCTATATATCAAAGTATAGCAGCATATATAAGTGTATAGCAGTAAAGAGCAATACCCATATAACATTTTTAGCATACATGTAGATATCAGCTTATATCAACATAGAGCAGTGTTTAATAACTATTTATTGTTGTAAAAAAAAGGTGAGAAAAGGTAAAGTTCCAGCCCCTCAGGGCTCGTCGGGGAAGATGAAGTGTATAATTCATTTCTTTCAGTAGCCACTGCAGATTGGGGTGTGGTGTGGCTACCACAATGCACAGCCGCCTTTACTCTCCCAACTAAAGTCAGGTACTTATTTACAACTAGGTGTACTTTGAGATTTTCATCAGGACCTGAAAAAATCCAAAGGTATTGCCCTACTTAAGAACAGCAGTATGCAGCAATGTTTAGTAGTATATTGCATAGTGCAAAAGCATATAGTAAACCACAACAGCTTATAGCAAACCACAACAGTATATTGCAAAGCACAACAGTATATAGCTAGGTACAGCAGGATATAGCAGTATACAGCAGTATAAAGCATTGTATAATAGAATATAAACATATTAGTATGCAGCAGTTTATAACAGTGTAGAGAAGTATAAAGTGGTTTATAAATGATTGCATCAATGTATGAGTGGGTATGGATAGATAGATAGACAGGCAGATAGATAGATAGATAGATAGATAGATAGATAGATAGATAGATAGATAGATAGATAGATAGATAGATAGATAGATAGATAGATAGATAGATAGATAGATAGATAGATAGATAGATAGATAGATAGATAGATAGATAGATAGATAGATAGATAGATAGATAGATAGATAGATAGATAGATAGATAGATAGATAGATAGATAGATAGATAGATAGATAGATAGATAGATAGGTAGATGGATGGATGGATATTAAATAGTTTATTTTTAGCAAAATACTGGTTTTAGCTTCCCTATAAAGAGACATTGTTAAGTTAATAATTACTTTTCTTTACCACATGTTGGAATTGAAATAAAATTTCCTGAGACATATTCATGGATATTCACATCCCATAATTTCCTGAATTTCCTGATCACTGCTATTATTGTATGTATTAACTTGTGTGTTAAATTTATACATAGAATCATCTTGCGTTATATTAGGCTTGCATATAAGATTGACTACCCATCATATTCAGTCTGAATAACATATTGTGGGTGATGTGTGACGATTTCCCTTCTACTAGCCAATGCATCTTTCTTTTTTCCCCCTCAATCCCACTTCCTAGTTTAAAATGTAAAACGAAATAGAATATAACTCACGGTCATAAAAATAACATTTATTATTATTATCTCTCCGCTGTTATGACACTTTATTTGTTTTAACCCACATATTTAATATTTGTTTTGTTGTTTTGTACTTACCTAAAAGTAGTAAAATCAATTTAGTTAGAATTGGTCATCTATGATGTAATAATGGGAATTCCAGAGGCATACTATATATAGAAATATAGACTATATATAGTTTGTCTGTAGGAAATACCCCTATTAGTTCAATATTTCTTTATAAAATGTGTGTGATGTCCCCTGTAAGGGTGAGATGAAATCTCTTAGATCCTATGAACCACTAAAGGGACGGTTTTTATGGCGCCCTTCTTTCATCCCCACCACAGCCGATCGGGAACTTGAGCCAAGGCCTGAAAAATGTCCTCGAACCAGGTACTTTCAGGTCGACAGTCGAGCGCTTTACCACACGACCTTCCGTCCACTTTTATAAAATGTAGGCAATTTTGATTTCAAATATGTATGTCCAGTATTTTGGCCTACACTCCACTTTAACCAAACGTGGCTCCTTGCTATTGGGGCCATCACAAAGCATGTTGGTACTATGTATTGTTTTTTTTTTTTTTAATGTTCATGATTAATACAGCAATTTAAGAAATGAATCAACGAAATCATCCGATTATTCTATTCTGGGCTGCCGCAAGCTAATCTCGAGCACTTCACAATCTCAACCAAAACGAGGCCCACACATCGCAACGTCATTATGCAGCAGACTGCAGCAATATTCCCTTTAAGGTAGACCCCCTCAGCCGCGCCGTATAACTGATGATGGCTGGCTTAGAATTGTTATGGCTGGCTAGCCGGCTTAAGCCGTGGCTTAGGAAAATGCCTAGCACCCCTGTTGAAAGCCCGATCCCAACGATCACACTAGGTAGGTATCACCGATATTTTTTTATAAGGGAGGTAACTGTCAAAATATTTATGTACTATACTTTTACTAGTCATACAAACAACAATTTTGAAATAAATAAATAATACTTTATAATTTATTGTATATAATAAGTTAATATAAAGATTTATGTTAAAAATAATAATAAAAAATAATAAAAATTTTATTTAAATTAAGAACCAATTTTTAAAAAATGTAAAAATACAAAAATGAGATAGATTTCAAGTGTTATTATATTAGTCGCAAAAAATCCTTTAGGTTGATATAGATCATCATTATAATTATGATTATTAATATTTTGTTTCGGAGAGTATCACAAAATATTTTGGCATATTATGTGATCTCTCCTTCCTGGTCTGAGACATACCATGATCCACGGGGGATGGATCATAGGGGTTCTCTAGTCAGGAAAAAAAAACCATTACTTGCGAGGGTGGTGGTACTGTGGTCAATGAGGACTATCCGAGCGCAGTATTCACAGCTGGCGGTGGTGACGGATGTGGTCGGCACACAACACCCTTCCACTCCGTCCCACTCAAGCACACCTGCGCAGCTTGCCATTTCCGGCTGAGGGTACAGGCACACTACACCCTCCCCTCTGTCCGAGTGGCAGGAAAAACCCCTTTCCTTGCCATTCTGGCCGACCGGCAGTACACACACCCTGCTGGTCTGGCCGGTTTGGCAAGGATTAAAACCCATCTTTCTGCCATCCCTGCAGATGATAGCGGGCACACTCACCCCGCCGCTCTGTAGGCATGGCAGACGTGCATCAGCGCCCCCAACAATGTTGGTGTGGTAGGCACACTACACCCTACCATGCTGGCAATGGCGGCGTTAAAAAAAATATATATATTAAAAAAAATATTAAAATTTTGTTTCGGAGAGTATCACAAAATATTTTGGCATATTATGTGATCTCTCCTTCCTGGTCTGAGACATACCATGATCCACGGGGGATGGATCATAGGGGTTCTCTAGTCAGGAAAAAAAAACCATTACTTGCGAGGGTGGTGGTACTGTGGTCAATGAGGACTATCCGAGCGCAGTATTCACAGCTGGCGGTGGTGACGGATGTGGTCGGCACACAACACCCTTCCACTCCGTCCCTCTCAAGCACACATGCGCAGCTTGCCATTTCCGGCTGAGGGTACAGGCACACTACACCCTCCCTCTGTCGGAGTGGCAGGAAAAACCCCTTTCCTTGCCATTCTGGCCGACCGGCAGTACACACACCCTGCTGGTCTGGCCGGTTTGGGCAAGGATTAAAACCCATCTTTCTGCCATCCCTGCAGATGATAGCGGGCACACTCACCCCGCCGCTCTGTAGGCATGGCAGACGTGCATCAGCGCCGCCAACAATGTTGGCGTGGTAGGCACACTACACCCTACCATGCTGGCAATGGCGGCGTTAAAAAAAATATTAAAATTTTGCAAGCGATTTTCGTAATCGCCTTAAAGTGATATGAATTAGTAGATACTCGAGGTCTCATTGATTCGAATACATCAAGACTCATTGATTTAGTTCAGGGGTGGGCAAACTACGGCCCTCAAAGTATATTATGCGGCCCGAACGCGTGTACATGTTGCGGTCCTATGTTAATCCTCTTTATTAAGATTTTTCGCGATATTTGTTTTTTAATTTGATTCGAATCTAAGGACATTAAAACAGTTTTATGGCTAAAGAATATTAGTCTGCTTGACCTATAAGCAGATTATGACCTGAAGGGGAAGTTCAAGTCAGTTTTGGAGTTTTCAGGATGTTTGCCAGCAGCGGCATTCCCACACCTAAAAACTTTGCTGCAGGGTTTTGTCACTATTTGGGTCCATGTAGGCTACATTTGTGAATAAGCGTTTTCTTGTCTGAAAATAAACACTTCTAAGAACAGATCGATGTTGACTGACTACAATTTAAATTCGGTCATGCAAATCACAACAAGTAAACTAGTTCCCAAGTTCAAGAACATTATCCAAAATTGTGAACAGTTACATACTTCTCATTCAATATAATTGTACTTTGTGGTCAGCTTATATTTAAATTAAGTTCCTTCGTCTTCATAATTATTATGACAGGTAACAATAAACTTTTGTTGAAATAATTATGAATAGTTCAGTCATATTACCAAATTAGCAACTGATTTAGTTATATTTTTAAAATGTAATGTGCATGTGTAATAAATAGAGTGTGATTGTCAAATAAAATGACAAATACATGGTGTACAAGGACGGGCTGAAAAGCTCCCATATCTTCACACAGCTTTGCAAATTAACTAACTTTTAATGGACTGTTTTTTCTATAGTTTACAACTTTCGTTACTTTTGTAAAAACGTAGTTAAAAAAAGTTTCTAACTCATATTTTATATACGAGAGCTGCTCTGTGGAGCATGCAAGGCGTCCAGAGAACATCGGGTGTTTTCCTTTTAATTAGTGCTTGAAGGCCAGTTTTGTGTCCTGACATTGGCATGCATCTGTCGTATCATAACTATAAATATTTAATAACAAAATAATAATAAAAATGATTGCTGAAAAAAACTAACTATAACTATAACTAAAATGATTTTAATAACTCGAATATCACTGATGTGCAGGCTGAGATAATACAAAATTGGTGTTGGTAAACTATTCTCATCGATGTGTAGCAGTGGTGTTGTGAAACTGTTGTACAACAGTACAACGTATTACGCAACGCAAAATTTTAGCGGTGATTCCGAATCTCCCACGGCTTAGGAAAGTTTTTAGCAGCTTGGCTTAACATTTTTTTGTGGCGGCTTACAGCTTACAGGCTTCGTGATGGCTTACGGCGGCTTAAGACGGCGACTGAGGGGGTCTACTCTAAGGTGTAGTATGAAGTGAGCAAAAAATTTTGTCTCTGAGCGACATTTTGTTTGAGGCCAAAATTTTTGACGATTTAAGCGATGTCGTCCGTCGGAGTGAGCGATCGTACGTGTTGTATGAGCGACGCTCTGAATTCGTGTGAGCGCTCGCTCACGCGCTCAGCTTAGAGGGAACATTGGTCACTGCAGTATCAGACGAGGGCTGCTCCTAAGTGTATGTGCTTATGGCGTGTGCTTAGGTTGCACACACACCCCCTCCCTCCCCCTTGCTGTGAAACTGATCAATGAATTAACCTTTGCTATTGACATTGTATGGATTTTGCGTCAAATTTTAAAACAGCTCAATTATTAAAAAAAAATCAATGAATAAGTTTTTTTTATTTAATTTTAGTTTTAGTTTTCTTTGCTAAATTAAATTATGTATCACCATAGTGCGGATCTTTAAAGTATTTGTTACTATAAATAAAACTGGATACATTCGATCAAATTTGTAACCAACCTTGTCATATGTTGTTCTCACACACACACACACACACACACACACATATATATATATATATATATATATATATATATATATATATATATATATATATATATATATTTAAGTAGTGATTCCCAACCCCCGAGCTGGGGGCCGGTACCGGTCCGTGTATCAAATGGTACTGGGCCGCTCAAGAAACATTAAATTATTTCCTTTTTATGTACTTTGGTGTATTTCCTTCGGGAATTTGCAACTTTCCATGGACGAGAGGTTAACCGAGAGCTGGGCGGATGTGTGCGTCAGTGAAAACAATTTAAAATATGCATAATAATCTACGCCCTCCGGCCTCCGGGCCGCAGTGAAATTATCTCCCCGGTGAGAAAAATGTTGAGGATCACTGTATTAAAGAGCATGGCATAGGTCTACAACTTATCAAATAACCCTTGTTTAAAACTATTTTTATATTTCTGGCTTGCTCGCAGTGGCGCAACCAGCAAAAATGCTGAGGGGGGAGGGGGGGCTCACATATAGATAAAAATGCTGGGGGGCTCACATATAGAAAAAAGACAGTTTGACGGTCTTTTTAGTAACTATATATAGTAAAATATGTATTGATGATTTCGTCTGGGGGGGGGCTTAAGCCCCCCTCCTGCCCCCACCCCCGGTTGCGCCACTGCTTGCTCGAGAACATTGTGTCTGTCATAGTACATGCAATAAATTTTGTTTTTATTTTTAGAGCATTTTCGAAAAAAAATGCTCTATTGTCCCCGTTTTGTCTGTCTGTCTGTCTGTCATCACCCTAGATCTCAACAACCATAAGTCCTAGACCCATGATGTATATATCATTTTGTAGGTCTTGGCCTGCCAAGAAATGACTTTTTTCCATTTCGCGATCTGACCTCTCAGGGCCGCAAAAGTGGCCTTATAAAGTACCGTTTTTTACTATATAAGCTATATTAATAATGGACCGCCCTATATCTCAGCAACCATAAGTCCTAGACCCATGATGTATATATCATTGTGTAGGTCTTGGCCTTCCAAGTGTACATCAAAAGTCCATTTCGCGATTTGACCTCTCAGGGCCAAAATAAAAGAATTTTTTATGTACCGTTTTGCTTATATTTTAAATATAAATAATAAAAGCTAATCAAAGGGGCGTAATAATTATTTATTTTTGTAACAGTTATTCAACATGACTTACTTGTCCTTTTAATATCTTTTTTCAGATATATGCATTACACAATTGAATTTATAAACATTTCCAAAATTTACAAATATTTACAACATGAAAATGCGCTAACACGTCCTGTGTCCAGAATGGAACAGGCTTAATTGCTTGTTTTTTTTTTATTTTCTCTCTGGTGTTTATTTTTAAACCCAGCTATCAGTTTTTAATCTTAAGTGCGTGACTTAATCTCCTTCCGGTTAGATAAAAATATTAGGCCTGAATATGTGAATTATTGGATGGCTGAACATTTTGATCACGGAAGGTAGATCACATTTTGTCGCTTCGACCTTTTGGCGTTTCAACTCCTAGACCAGTGGTACCCAATCCCCGGGCCGCGGACCGGTACCGGTCAGCCGTAAGAAACATTAAATGTATTTCCTTTTTAGTTACTGTTATGTATTTCTCGCGGGACAGCGCGATTTTCTATAAATGAGTGTTTAACCGGGATCTGAGCAGCTGTGAGCGGCAGTGACATCCGGGATCTGAGCAGCTGTGAGCGGCAGTGGCATTGTAAATTAAAACAATCTAAAATATAAATAATCAACCCCCCCCCCACCAAACACACCCTATCGGACAGCCGTGAAATTATCAAACGGTGACCGGTGGCAAGTAAAAGATTAGGGCCCACTGTCCTAAACCATGTTAATTCGACCGATCAATTTACATGTTGTATATATTTATATACATAATATAACTATACTGTAAAGAAGTAATGATTGACGTTTTTTATCCATAATATGACAATTTAAAAATAAAAAAAATACACACTGACAATATTATTCATCTATAGTAATCTATACATACAAACAAAAATTAACAATACATTATGAATATGACAAATGTCAACATGCAGATTACACATTCAAGATTTTGAGAAATATATATATATATATATATATATATATATATATATATATATATATATATATATATATATATATATAGCCGTGAGCCCAAAGTTAACTTCAAGGCGTTGTGGGGTATAATTTCACCTCTGCTGCTGCTATGTTTTAATAAAAAAAACAGCTTCGATAGAGCAACTTGCGATCCTTCGAAATTCCTTTTCTTGATCTCATCCCTAACAAACGATGTGAGCTGTAGTAAGTCAGTCGACTGTAGTAAGTCAGTCCACTGTAGTAAGTCAGTCCACTGTAATAAGTCAGTCCACTGTAGAGAGTCAGTCCACTGTAGAAATTCAGTCTACTGTAGTAAGTCAGTCCACTGTAGTAAGTCAGTCCACTGTAGAAAGTCAGTCCACTGTAGTAAGTCAGTCCACTGTAGTAAGTCAGTCCACTGCAGAGAGTCAGTCCACTGTAGTGTCAGTCCACTGTAGAGAGTCAGTCCACTGTAGTAAGTCAGTCCACTGTAGAGAGTCAGTCCACTGTAGTAAGTCAGTCCACTGTAGAAAGTCAGTCCACTGTAGTAAGTTAGTCCACTGTAGAGAGTCAGTCCACTGTAGTAAGTCAGTCCACTGTAGAAAGTCAGTCCACTGTAGTAACTCAGTCCACTGTAGAGAGTCAGTCCACTGTAGAGAGTCAGTCCACTGTAGAAAGTCAGTCTACTGTAGTAAGTCAGTCCACTGTAGAAAGTCAGCCCACTGTAGAGAGTCAGTCCACTGTAGTGTCAGTCCACTGTAGTAAGTCAGTCCACTGTAGTAAGTCAGTCCACTGTAGTAAGTCAGTCCACTGTAGAAAGTCAGTCCACTGTAGAGAGTCAGTCCACTGTAGTAAGTCAGTCCACTGTAGAAAGTCAGTCCACTGTAGAAAGTCAGTCCACTGTAGTAAGTCAGTCTACTGTAGTAAGTCAGTCCACTGTAGAGAGTCAGTCCACTGTAGAAATTCAGTCTACTGTAGTAAGTCAGTCCACTGTAGTAAGTCAGTCCACTGTAGAAAGTCAGTCCACTGTAGTAAGTCAGTCCACTGTAGTAAGTCAGTCCACTGCAGAGAGTCAGTCCACTGTAGTGTCAGTCCACTGTAGAGAGTCAGTCCACTGTAGTAAGTCAGTCCACTGTAGAGAGTCAGTCCACTGTAGTAAGTCAGTCCACTGTAGTAAGTCAGTCCACTGTAGAAAGTCAGTCCACTGTAGAAAGTCAGTCCACTGTAGAAAGTCAGTCCACTGTAGAGAGTCAGTCCACTGTAGAGAGTCAGTCCACTGTAGAAAGTCAGTCCACTGTAGTAAGTCAGTCCACTGTAGAGAGTCAGTCCACTGTAGTGTCAGTCCACTGTAGTAAGTCAGTCCACTGTAGAGAGTCAGTCCACTGTAGTGTCAGTCCACTGTAGTAAGTCAGTTTACTGTAGTAAGTCAGTCCACTGTAGAAAGTCAGTCCACTGTAGAGAGTCAGTCCACTGTAGTGTCAGTCCACTGTAGTAAGTCAGTCCACTGTAGTAAGTCAGTCCACTGTAGAAAGTCAGTCCACTGTAGAGAGTCAGACCACTGTAGTAAGTCAGTCCACTGTAGAAAGTCAGTCCACTGTAGAAAGTCAGTCCACTGTAGTAAGTCAGTCTACTGTAGTAAGTCAGTCCACTGTAGAGAGTCAGTCCACTGTAGTGTCAGTCCACTGTAGTAAGTCAGTCTACTGTAGTAAGTCAGTCCACTGTAGAAAGTCAGTCCACTGTAGAGAGTCAGTCCACTGTAGTAAGTCAGTCCACTGTAGAAAGTCAGTCCACTGTAGAAAGTCAGTCCACTGTAGTAAGTCAGTCCACTGTAGTAAGTCAGTCAACTGTAGTAAGTCAGTCCACTGTAGTAAGTCAGTCCACTGTAGAAAGTCAGTCCACTGTAGTGTCAGTCCACTGTAGTGTCAGTCCACTGTAGTAAGTCAGTCCACTGTAGAGAGTCAGTCCACTGTAGAGAGTCAGTCCACTGTAGAAAGTCAGTCCACTGTAGTAAGTCAGTCCACTGTAGTAAGTCAGTCCACTGTAGAGAGTCAGTCCACTGTAGTGTCAGTCCACTGTAGTAAGTCAGTCCACTGTAGAAAGTCAGTCCACTGTAGTAAGTCAGTCCACTGTAGAAAGTCCACTGTAGAGAGTCAGTCTACTGTAGTAAGTCAGTCCACTGTAGTGTCAGTCCACTGTAGTAAGTCAGTCCACTGTAGTAAGTCAGTCCACTGTAGAGAGTCAGTCCACTGTAGAGAGTCAGTCCACTGTAGTGTCAGTCCACTGTAGAAAGTCAGTCCACTGTAGAAAGTCAGTCCACTGTAGAGAGTCAGTCCACTGTAGTAAGTCAGTCCACTGTTGAGAGTCAGTCCACTATAGAGAGTCAGTCCACTGTAGAAAGTCAGTCCACTGTAGTAAGTCAGTCCACTGTAGTAAGTCAGTCCACTGTAGAGAGTCAGTCCACTGTAGTGTCAGTCCACTGTAGTAAGTCAGTCCACTGTAGAGAGTCAGTCCACTGTAGTGTCAGTCCACTGTAGTAAGTCAGTCTACTGTAGTAAGTCAGTCCACTGTAGAAAGTCAGTCCACTGTAGAGAGTCAGTCCACTGTAGTGTCAGTCCACTGTAGTAAGTCAGTCCACTGTAGAAAGTCAGTCCACTGTAGTAAGTCAGTCCACTGTAGTAAGTCAGTCCACTGTAGAAAGTCAGTCCACTGTAGAGAGTCAGTCCACTATAGTAAGTCAGTCCACTGTAGAGAGTCAGTCCACTGTAGAGAGTCAGTCCACTGTAGAAAGTCAGTCCACTGTAGAAAGTCAGTCCACTGTAGAGAGTCAGTCCACTGTAGTGTCAGTCCACTGTAGTAAGTCAGTCCACTGTAGTAAGTCAGTCCACTGTAGAGAGTCAGTCCACTGTAGTAAGTCAGTCCACTGTAGAAAGTCAGTCCACTGTAGAAAGTCAGTCCACTGTAGTAAGTCAGTCCACTGTAGTAAGTCAGTCCACTGTAGAGAGTCAGTCCACTGTAGAGAGTCAGTCCACTGTAGTGTCAGTCCACTGTAGTAAGTCAGTCCACTGTAGAGAGTCAGTCCACTGTAGAGAGTCAGTCCACTGTAGAAAGTCAGTCCACTGTAGAGAGTCAGTCCACTGTAGAGAGTCAGTCCACTGTAGAAAGTCAGTCCACTGTAGAGAGTCAGTCCACTGTAGAGAGTCAGTCCACTGTAGAGAGTCAGTCCACTGTAGAAAGTCAGTCCACTGTAGTAAGTCAGTCCACTGTAGTGTCAGTCCACTGTCCAGTAAGTCAGTCCACTGTAAGTCAGTCCACTGT
>JAGDYQ010000096.1:2880100-2977170 GCA_021962125.1 Bulinus truncatus | reverse complement strand
TTAAAATGTAAAACAAAATAGAATACAACTTACAGTCATAAAAATAACATTTATTATTATTATTATCTCTCCGCTGTTATGACACATTATTTGTTTTAACCCACATATTTAATATTTGTTTTGTTGTTTTGTACTTACCTAAAAGTAGTAAAATCAATTTAGTTAGATTTGGTCATCTATGATGTAATAATGGAAATTCCAGAGGCATACTATAAATAGAAATATAGACTATAAATAGTTTGTCTGTAGGAAATACCCTTATTAGTTCAATATTTTTTTATAAAATGTGAGTGATGTCTCCTGTAAGGATGAGATGAAATCTCTTCGATCCTATGAACCACTAAAGGGACGGTTTTTATGGCGCCCTTCTTTCATCCCCACCACAGCCGATCGGGAACTTGAGCCAAGACCTGAAAAATGTCCTAGGTCCTCACCGGAGATCGAACCAGGTACTTTCAGGTCGACAGTCGAGCGCTTTACCACACGACCATATATTATATTTTATAAAATGTAGGCAATTTTGATTTCAAATATGTATGTCCAGTATTTTGGCCTACACTCCACTTCAACCAAACGTGGCTCCTTGCTATTGGGGCCATGACAAAGCATGTTGGTACTATGTATTTTTTTTTTTTTTTAATGTTCATGATTAATACAGCAATTTAAGAAATGAATCAACGAAATCATCAGATTATTCTATTCTGGGCTGCCGCAAGCTAATCTCGAGCACTTCACAATCTCAACCAAAACGAGGCCCACACATCGCAACGTCATTATGCAGCAGACTGCAGCAATATTCCCTCTAAGGTAGACCCCTCAGGCCTCAGCCGCGCCGTATAACTGATGATGGCTGGCTTAGAATTGTTATGGCTGGCTAGCCGGCTTAAGCCGTGGCTTAGGAAAATGCCTAGCACCCCTGTTGAAAGCCGGATCCCAACGATCACACTAGGTAGGTAGGTATCACTGATATTTTTTATAAGGGAGGTAACTGTCAAAATATTTATGTACTATACTTTTGCTAGTCATACAAACAATTTTGAAATAAATAAATAATACTTTATAATTTATTGTATATAATAAGTTAATATAAAGATTTATGTTAAAAATAATAATAATAAATAATGAAATTTTATTTAAATTAAGAACCAATTTTAAAAAAAAATGTAAAAATACAAAAATGAGATAGATTTCAAGTGTTATTATATTAGTCGCAAAAAAATCGTTTATGTTTATATGTGATATCAATATTATTATAATTACCAAATTTTGCAAGCGATTTTCGTAATCGCCTTAAAGTGATATGAATTAGTAGATACTCAAGGTCTCATTGATTCGAATACATCAAGACTCATTGATTTACTTCAGGAGTGGGCAAACTACGGCTCTCAAAGTATATTATGCGGCCCGAACGCGGTCGTATGTTAATCCTCTTTGTTAAGATTTTTCGCGATATTTTTTTTTTAATTTGATTCGAATCTAGGGACATTAAATTAGTTTTATGGGTAAAGAATATTAGTCAGAGATGCTTGACCTATAAGCAGATTATGACCTTAAGGGGAAGTTCAAGTCAGTTTTGGAGTTTTCAGGATGTTTGCCAGCATCGGCATTCCCACACCTAAGAACTTTGCTGCAGGGTTTTGTCACTATTTGGGTCCATGTAGGCTACATTTGTGAATAAGCGTTTTCTTGTCTGAAAATAAACACTTCTAAGAACAGATCGATGTTGACTGACTACAATTTAAATTCGGTCATGCAAATCACAACAAGTAAACTAGTTCAAGAACATTAAGCTATCCAAATTGTGAACAGTTACATACTTCTCATTCAATATAATTGTACTTTGTGGTCAGCTTGTATGTAAATTAAGTTCCTTCGTCTTCATAATTATTATGACAGGTAACAATAAACTTTTTTTGAAATAATTATGAATAGTTCAGTCTTATTACCAAATTAGCAACTGATTTAGTTCTATTTTTAAAATGTAATGTGCATGTGTAATAAATAGAGTGTGATTGTCAAATAAAATGACAAATACATGGTGTACAGGGACGGGCTGAAAAGCTCCCATATCTTCACACAGCTTTGCAAATTAACTAACTTTTAATGGACTGTTTTTTTTATAGTTTACAACTTTCGTTACTTTTGTAAAAACGTAGTTAAGTTTCTAACTCATATTTTATATACGAGAGCTGCTCTGTGGAGCATGCAGTGCGTCCAGAAAACATCGGGTGTTTTCCTTTTAATTAGTGCTTGAAGGCCAGTTTTGTGTCCTGACATTGGCATGCATCTGTCGTATCATAACTATAAATATTTAATAACTAATATATAATAAAAATGATTGCTGAAAAAAACTAACTATAACTATAAACTAAAATGATTTTAATAACTAGAATATCACTGATGTGCAGGCTGAGATAATACAAAATTGGTGTTGGTAAACTATTCTCATCGATGTGAAGCAGTGGTGTTGTGAAACTGTTGTACAACAGTACAACGTATTACGCAGCGCAAAATTTTAGCGGTGAATCCGAATCTCCCACGGCTTAGGAAAGTTTTTAGCAGCTTGGCTTAACATTTTTTGTGGCGGCTTACAGCTTACAAGCTTCGTGGCGGCTTACGGCGGCTTAAGACGGCGACTTAGGGGTCTACTCTAAGGTGTGGTATGAAGTGAGCAAAAAATTTTGTCTCTGAGCGACATTTTGTTTGAGGCCAAAATTTGTGAGCGATTTAAGAGATGTCGTCCGTCGGAGTGAGCGATCGTACGTGTTGTATGAGCGACGCTCTGAATTCGTGTAAGCGATCGCTCACGCGCTCAGCTTAGAGGGAACATTGCACTGCAGTATCAGACGACGGGTGCTCCTAAAAGTATGTGCTTATGGCGTGTGCTTAGGTTGCACACACACACCCCCCTCCCTCCCCCTTGCTGTGAAACTGATCAATGAATTAACCTTTGCTATTGACATTGTATGGATTTTGCGTCAAATTTTAAAACAGCTCAATTATTTTAAAAAATCAATGAATAAGTTTTTTTTATTTAATTTTAGTTTTAGTTTTCTTTGCTGAATTAAATTATGTATCACCCATAGTGCGGATCTTTAAAGTATTTTTTACTATAAATAAAACTGGATACATTCGATCAAATGTGTAACCAACCTTGTCATATGTTGTTCTCACATATATAGGCCTATATATATATATATATATATATATATATATACATACATATATATATATATTAAAGTAGTGATTCCCAACCCCCGAGCTGGGAGCCGGTACCGGTCCGTGTATCAAATGGTACTGGACCGCTCAAGAAACATTAAATTATTTCCTTTTTATGTACTTTGGTGTATTTCCTTCGGGAATTTGCAACTTCCCAAGGACGAGAGGTTAACCGAGAGCTGGGATGTGTGCGTCATTGAAAACAATTTAAAATATGGATAATAATCTACGCCCTCCGGCCTCCGGACCGCAGTGAAATTATCTCCCCGGCGAGAAAAATGTTGGGGATCACTGTATTAAAGAGCATGGCATAGGCCTACAACTTATCAAATAACCCTTGTTTAAAACTATTTTTATATTTCTGGCTTGCTCGCAGTGGCGCAACCAGCAAAAAATGCTGAGGGGGGGGGGGGTCACATATAGAAAAAAATGCTGGGGGGAGGCTCACATATAGAAAAAAGACAGTTTGACGGTCTTTTTAGTAACTATATATAGTAAAATATGTATTGATGATATGGTCTGGGGGATGGGGGGCTTAAGCCCCCCTCCTGCCCCCCCCGGTTGCGACACTGCTTGCTCGAGAACATTGTGTCTGTCATAGTACATGCAATAAATTTTGTTTTTGTTTGTTTTGGGGTTTTTTTTTTTTCATTTTCTCTCTGGTGTTTATTTTTAAACCCAGCTATCAGTTTTTAATCTTAAGTGCGTGACCTAATCTCCTTCCGGTTAGATAAAAAATATTAGGCCTGAATATGCGAATTATTGGATGGCTGAACATTTTGATCACGGAAGGTAGATCACATTTTGTCGCTTCAACCTTTTGGCGTTTCAATTCCTAGACCAGTGGTACCCAATCCCCAGGCCGCGGACCGGTACCGGTCAGCCGTAAGAAACATTAAATGTATTTCCTTTTTAGTTACTGTTATGTATTTCTCGCGGGAAAGCGCGATTTTCTATAAATGAGTGTTTAACCGGGATCTGAGCAGCTGTGAGCGGCAGTGGCATTGTAAATTAAAACAATCTAAAATATAAATAATCGACCCCCCCCCCCCACCAAACACACCCTATCGGACAGCCGTGAAATTATCAAACGGTGACCGGTGGCGAGTAAAAGATTAGGGACCACTGTCCTAAACCATGTTAATTCGACCGATTAATGTACATGTTGTATATATTTATATACATAATATAACTATACTGTAAAGAAGTAATGAATGGCCTTTTTCATATCCATAATATGACAATTTAAAAATAAAAAAAATACACACTGACAATATTATTCATCTATAGTAATCTATACATACAAACAAAAATTAACAATACATTATGAATATGACAAATGTCAACATGCAGATTACACATTCAAGATTTTGAGAAATATATATATACTAGCTGTACCCTGCAAAACCTTTGCATATAGTTATATCCCCTTATGCTTGATCGCTAGGCTAGGTTATTTGTTGGTTTCGGGCAGATCCGATTTTTTTCATGGTTGTATTTTAAACTGGAATACTGTTGTATTAATTCTTTACTTTCGATTTAACGCACACTGGAAATGAGTATTATTATTATATATATATATATATATATATATATATATATATATATATATATATATATATATATATATATATAGCCGTGAGCCCAAAATTAACTTCAAGGCGTAGTGGTATAATTTCACCTCTGCTGCTGCTATGTTTTAATAAAAAAAACAGCTTCAATAGAGCAACTTGCGATCTTTCGAAATTCCTTTTCTTGATCTCATCCCTAACAAACGATGTGAGCTGTAGTAAGTCAGTCCACTGTAGTAAGTCAGTCCACTGTAGTAAGTCAGTCCACTGTAGAAAGTCAGTCCACTGTAGTAAGTCAGTCTACTGTAGTAAGTCAGTCCACTGTAGAGAGTCAGTTCACTGTAGAGAATCAGTCCACTGTAGTGAGTCAGTTCACTGTAGTCAGTCCACTGTAGTAAGTCAGTCTACTGTAGTAAGTCAGTCTACTGTAGTAAGTCAGTCCACTGTAGAGAGTCAGTCGACTGTAGAGAGTCAGTCCACTGTAGAGAATCAGTCCACTGTAGTGAGTCAGTCCACTGTAGTCAGTCCACTGTAGTAAGTCAGTCCACTGAATGCATCATTTACCTAACAACTATCTTAACCTAACAGTTTTAGGTTACACGCGATGGTGTGAGTTGATTGAATTGAAAGATAGAGACTGCACTCAGACACAATTTGTAAAAATCATACAGGCTTGCCCATCTAGATGTATAGATTATTTATTTGCTTATTGATAATAATCAATTAATGTAAAGAAATATATAACTGACAAAAGAAAGTATTTATTTGTTTGACAGATTTTGACAGATTTTGTGATATGAAAATATTGACAAACTTCTATGATAAATTTAAGATATTTATGTTTATTATAAAAAAAGCAAATGTTTATTAATAACGTGATCAAGTAGATTGATGACTTGGATGTTTGTATTCAAATTAACTAAAATTTGGAATTTAGCAATAAGCAATGTGTGACAAAACCAAACTTGCAGCACCGCATTAATGAGTCTATGTGTACACGATTGAACAGGGCTGTACAATTAATGTGCTACAAGATACATCATTCAATCTGGCAAGACAGACGTGCGATACAACGTAGAAGAGAAATGCCTCTAAAAACAAAATAAGACACTGCCCTTTAGTTTATTGACAGACGATTCACAGGGCTATACCGATGCCGCTAATGTTAAGTTTAGAATTTAAACTGCCACTGTGGAGAACTGGATACATAACCCAAGAATCGCTTTCATACCCCACACAATAAATGGTGGCTCCACTACTCCCTGGACATGTACATGTTTTATAAGTCAGTTGATGTATATATTCCCCTTTGTTGTATGTGTCCACCCAGTGGCCAACACTGATCTGCTTAGAACATCCATGAGGATGTGACACTAAAAAGTTCAACTTGTCCCCAATGTACGAACGTTTGTATGTGTCATAGACCTTCACATAGACATTAGAAAACTGTTTCATCAACAGACTCAGTTTATCTCCCAGATTTTTGTCACAAGTCACACCTTTCAACTTACACCAGTCGCACATGATACCTGCTTCAACTAGAGTGACCTGATCAACCATGACAACTGGACATCCCTCTCTATCATAAAATAATCTCAAAGACGTTTGGCTGGCCTCAATCTCATCAAACACCACATGTGTGGCTGTGTACACATCAAACTCCCACCACACTTGGCTGGCTGTGTCTGAATGTTGACAATTTTTACACCAACATGTAGTGTACTTTTTATTGTGTTGAAAATAATTTTGATCAAAACCATTTTTAAATGTACACACTTTATTCACCCTTCCACTTCCTGCTCTGAAGTTTTTTTTGCCTGTCATGATGTAAAATGGGTATGAAACTTTTGTATTCGGCCAAAACTCTGGTCTGTGTGGACTGATCATTTTAACATCAACTCTGACTGTCAGGTCAGCTGTAGCTTTGACAAATTCATATAAATCTTTATCACGATGACATTCAGGTAAATGATTTAGTGTAAATTTATCCACAGGTATAAACTTTGTATGACCCGGATTCTTATTACAGAATATAAGATGTTTGTGTAGATCGGCTTCTCCACCTTCTGACACCTGAGTTTCATGATCACCTTAATGGGACGATATCAATTGTATTAAACAATCTAAACAAAGCGTTAATGAATACTCATAAGCATACAGATCTAAACACATATTATTTGTAATCTTAAGACCAACAAACGATATTGTTCTAAGTTATTTTCATGTAATACAATTGTAAAATAAATATTTGTTTACCAATTATGACATCATGTTTAAGTTGACTATCACTCTGATCAAACAAATCTCTGAAACCAACTGAAAATTGATAAGACTTAAACATTTATTTACACAAAGTCGCAGAGTGACTCTGATAGAATATAGATACACTCTATCTATGATATCAATAAATTACAAAGTAACAAAAACTTTTTTTTTACTTGTTTCGTTCCGTTTGTCAGATGAAGAGTCCATGTTAGAACTGTCCTGTACAAAGTGATTGCAAAGATGTATCACTAAACATCATCATTTATTAATGATTCATATACGATTAGCCTAAACACACTTTTAATGATAACATCATCACACAATAATATCACAAACTGCCTGTAAAAATACTAGTACATGTAATTTAAACTTAAGTGATTTATAACTGCTTTTGTGTTTTTTTTTTATTTCAGTCCAATTTCTTTAACAATACAAAATTTGACATCAGATTAGTTATTAAAAATTACAATTTATTTAAACCAGTTCAGACGTATTTTAGTAGAAGATATTAATAGAAAATGTTGTTGCATCACTGCAAGTACCTATGTTTAGAATTTTCTCTTCTGACTAGTTAGTTAATATAAAAACAATTCACATAGTCAGTGATCTGTCAGTGATCTCTTAGTGATATGTCAGTTATCTGTCAGTGATCTGAGCCAAAAAGAGAAATGGGGAGAGTTATCCACTGCAGTATCTCTGAAGTCATCATATTGTTAAGGGCTAATAAAAACGAATATATATATATATATATATATATATATATATATATATATATATATATATATGAGTCACAAACAGATAGATATATGTGAGTCACAAACAGATAGATATATGT
The DNA here is from genome assembly GCA_021962125.1 of Bulinus truncatus. NCBI lineage: Eukaryota > Metazoa > Mollusca > Gastropoda > Planorbidae > Bulinus > Bulinus truncatus. The sequence goes on along the minus strand of JAGDYQ010000096.1, from coordinate 2,969,280 downwards.
GAGTCACAGACAGATATATGTGAGTCACAAGCAGATAGATATAGGTGAGTCACAGATAGATAAAGGTGAGTCACAAACAGATAGATATAGGTGAGGCACAGATATATATATAAGTGAGTCACAAACAGATAGATATATGTGAGTCACAGACATATATAGATATAAGATTTTATGAAAGAAAAAAGAAACAAATTTGATTTCTTTATCATATAAACGTTATCTAATGTCAATGCATTACTACCTGTCTATCATAACTGCTTTGTACATGGTTCACGACACTGGTTCTTTTCTACTTAAGATGTAGCAGCCAACATGGAAGCAATGACTGGAAATTTCCCTTGTGGTAGTTTAATATATTTCTATTATTAGCTAGAGACTGTTTGGATTGTGCTAAAACTAATAGCTCATACACAGTAAAGAAAAGTGGTTGCGATGGATGAATTGAGAATTTTTTAAAATGTATACACCACTTTTAGGAGAAAATGTTGAGCTTTCATTTAAGCTATCCTCTAACCAAAGCGAATTTCGCGTATCTAGGTAGCTCGCGAAATTCGCCCCTCTTTCGCGGCAATGTATTTATATGGAGATGCTCAAACCGCGTAGAATTTCCGCGGCGGTGCAGAGAAATTTCGCGGCATCGCTTCTTTCAGTGTTTTTTCGCGTTTCGCGAGTGTAAACAATCCAAAATGGCTGCCTAGAAACATCGACTCAAATGAAAATCATGGTTAAAATTGATATAAATGTCTTAAAATTAACAAATAAGACTTACATTTATATATAGCAACTTGAATTATATCAGATTATACCAAAAAGTAAGTGTTTTTTTCACTTTTTACTTGTAAAATACCATAACTGTGGAAAATATATCATAAGAAGAAAATGTCTGCCGACGTCTTCAAATTAACAAAAAGAAAATTTAAAAAATCATTATATCCGGTCGGCTGACGCCTACGTTCGCTTCGCTTAGGTGTAGCACTTTAAAGGGACCTTGAACTAAAATCATCTTACAGTTGTTTTAGATGATAAGGGGCCCAAGATTTACACGAAGTGCCCATTGAAGAGATTTCTTTAGCCTAGAGCCCCCAAACCTACTTTTGCTCAACGCCCTAAGAAACGTAAAATAATCTGGTATCTGGTCTTAATCTGGTCTGAATCTGGTCAGAATCTGGTCTGAAACTGATTTAAATCTGATAAGAATCTGGTCAGAATCTGGTTTGAATCTGGTCTGCCTCTGGTCTAAATTTTGTCTGAATCTGGTCTAAATCTTAATTGTCTGAATCTGGACTGAACTTGGTCTGAATCTGGTATGAATCTGGTATGAATCTGGTCTGAATCTGGTCAAATTCTGGTCTAAATCTTGTCTGAATCTGGTCTGAACTTGGTCTGAATCTGGTATGAATCAGTTATGAATCTGGTCTGAATCTGATCTGTATCTGGACAAAATCTTGTCTAAATGTGGCCGTAATCTGGTCTGAATCTGGTAAAATTCTGGTCTGAATATGGTCATAAACTGGTCTGAATCTGGTCTTAATCTGGTCTTAATCTGGTCTGAATCTGGTCTGAAACTGGTCTTAATCTGGTCTAAATCTGGTCTAAATCTGATCTGAATATTGTCGCAATCTGGTTTGAATCTGTCTGAATCTGGTCTGAATTTGGTCTGAATCTGGTCTTAATCTGGTATGAATCTAATCTAAATCTGGTCTGAATCTGAAATAAATCTTGTATGAATCTGGTCTGAATCTTGTGTAAATCTGGTCTGAATATGGTCAGAATCTGGTTTGAATCTGGTCTGCATCTGGTCTAAATTTTGTCTGAATCTGGTCTAAATTTTGTCTGAACTTGGTCTGAATCTGGTATGAATCTGGTCTGAATCTGGTCAAATTCTGGTCTAAATCTTGTCTGAATCTGGTCTGAATTTGGTCTGAATCTGGTATGAATCAGTTATGAATCTGGTCTGAATCTGGTCTGTATATGGACAAAATCTTTTCTAAATGTGGCCGTAATCTGGTCTGAATCTGGTAAAATTCTGGTCTGAATATGGTCATAAACTGGTCTGAATCTGGTCTTAATCTGGTCTGAAACTGGTCTTAATCTGGTCTGAAACTGGTCTTAATCTGGTCTGAATATTGTCGCAATCTGGTTTGAATCTGGTCTGAATCTGGTCTGAAACTGGTCTAAATCTGGTCTAAATCTGGTATAAATCTGATCTGAATATTGTCGCAATCTGGTTTGAATCTGGTCTGAATCTGGTCTGAATTTGGTCTGAATCTTGTCTGAATCTGGTCAAATTCTGGTCTAAATATGATCTAAATCGTCTGAATCAGTTCTTAATCTGGTCTGAATCTGGTCTTAATCTGGTATGAATCTAATCTAAATCTGGTCTAAATCTGAAATATATCTTGTATGAATCTGGTCTGAATCTTGTGTAAATCTGGTCTGAATATGATCAGAATCTGATCTGAATCTGGTCGATCTGATCTTAATCTGGTCTGAACTTGGTCTGAATCTGGTATGAATCTGGTCTGTATCTGGACAAAATCTTGTCTAAATGTGGCCGTAATCTGGTCTAAATCTGGTAAAATTCTGGTCTGAATATGGTCATAAACTGGTCTGAATCTGGTCTTAATCTGGTCTGAAGCTGGTCTTAATCTGGTCTAAATCTGGTCTAAATCTGATCTGAATATTGTTATAACTATTATTATTATTATAACTATTATTATTATTATGACTATTATTATTATAACTATTATTATTATTATAACAATTATTATTATTATTATAACTATTATTATAACTAATAATCTGGTCATAATCTGGTCTTAATCTGGTCTTAATCTGATCATAATGTGGTCAAAATCGTATCTGAATCTGGTCAGAATCTGGTCAGATTCTGGTCTGAATCTGGTCACAATCTGGTCTGAATCTGGTCACAATCTGGTCAGAATCTGGTCTAAATCTGGAAAGAATCTGTTCTGAATCTTGTCTGAATCTGGTTTGAATCTGGTCTAAATATGGTCTGAATCTGATTTGAATCTGGTCTAAATCTGGCCTGAATCTGGACTTAATCTGGTCTGAATCTGATCTGAATCTTGTCTGAATCTGGTCTGAATTTTGTCATAATCTAGTCTTAATCTGGTCTGAATCTGTGCTTAATCTGGTCATAATCTTGTCTGAATCTTGTCTTAATCTGGGCAGAGGCGTAGCGAGGTTTGGGCAAGGGGGGTGTATAATGCCCCAGGCGCTTCCCACAAAGGGGCGCCAATTGGTTTTCGAATGGGGGGGGGGGCGCTATAAAGATATTAAAAAGGTATTGTGCCCCGGGCGCGAGTTAAGCTCGCTACTGCACTGTGCAAGGGTTCAAGGTGCCTATCCTGTATCCTTGAAATATCTTAAGTTCATACAGAATAAGGTTTTTTTTTAGATTTGTGGACAAAATCATTCATGCCATCATGGGCGTATTCATGGGGGGGCAAGGGGGGAGGGCATTTGCCCCCTCCCCCCTCTACATTTAAAAAAATGTCATAAAGTTGTTATTTGCCCCCCCCTGGAAATTTTTTGCCCTCCCCCTGGAAAAATTCCTAGCGACGCCCATGCATGCCATTAAAGGCAGGCATTAATTATACCTCTCTTTCTCTGTTCTTTATGTTGAAAAAACAAAAAAAAAACGTAGCAGTGAATCAGTGCCTCTTGTTCCTTGACTTCTTTATTTCTAATAACATGGAATATTATTAAATGTTGTTAGAATCCCTGTCAGATTGTAGGCCACAATTTTTGTTCCAGCTAATGAACCCTGACCTATGAATATAATTGTGTTTGTAAAACTTATTGTACTCGAAATTCACCTTATAAAAAAGTAACTTAAATGACATTTTACATCGATTTTCATCAATAGGCTAGCCGTCTAGGCGTATACACAGATATTTAAATTTTATAAATATTGTTTATATCATATAGGCTTGATATTAGATTATATTATAAAAATGTATACATTTGAAAAAAAAAAATAGCGAAATGAAGGACAATAAAGCAAACATAATTCAGAGGGAGCAAAAGTAAAATGTTTATTTCTGTAGACACAAATTTCGCAAACAAACAAAAAGTATAAACAAAATAAAGGATTTTGTGCTCAAAATTTAAAAAAAGAAATGATTTACTGCTCAGCAACAAGACAAATATTTATAATTATACTTTAAAATATTCATATATTTAAACAGAAACTCTTACATATTTACTTTTTTTTTAAATTAATAAGTGTCACGTAACAAAATTACTGACCACAAGTTTGTGACAATCTGAGAGATAAGACATTCATAAATGTCTGAATAAAACTTTATTGAGTATTTCCGTCTATAACACTTTTCAGTAACACAATCATGATGTTAACTGTATTCATAAAGCTCTTCAACAAAATGTAACTTATACACACAAATTCAGGAAGACTTGTCAATAAATAATAAATTAGCTTTAAAAATTAATTTAAAAAATATATACACATCAGCAAATCTGCTCTGTGAGATACACATCAGCGTATCTGCTCTGTGAGATTAAAAGCCAATGACAGTAGTTCACTGTAACAGGTCAAACAAAGCTGGAACTAAAAAAAATGTATTCAGAAACAAATGCATATCACAATAGGCAGCGCTAAAAGATTACTAGTATCATCAGCCGACTTCATTTATAACCAGACATTATTTCATCTATTGTGTATTTAAGTTACTCATAGGTTCTAGTAAAATGTTTATAAAGATAATTTTCATACTCAATCTATGTGCATGTAATTTTTTAGCATTTTCTCAAACTATAATGTAAATTGTTATCAACTTTTGAAATCTCTAAACAAAGCCTGAAAATTTTGGGAAAACGTCTCAGTAGATATACCGTTGTTAATGTTCACTGCAGTTGATTTTACTTCTATTTCAATGTGACCATTAAATAATGATTATGCTTAAAATTCAAAATCAGCTGAATTAATAAAATAAATAAAAATTAAGGTTCAAAGAATAAAAACATTGTTTTATTTCTTCATAAGCTCTTTGGAAAGCAAGTAAAGTTTTGGTGAAAAAAAAAAAATTGTACAATAAAATGAAAATTGAGCTGTTTACAAAACTGACATTGCATCAAGCAATGTCTATTGAATGGTTAAGCAAAAAAAAATTAATTAATCATTTACAAAAATCAATTAAGATTCTATCCAATGAAATAAACATAACATTGCACTTTTCAAAACAAAAAGTATACTCAGAATTATCAGTCCCTTGTATCTATGTGTGGATGTATGGAGATAACAATATTTAAAGCTGAAAGTTTCAGATGAAAAACACAGTAAATTTACTTAAGTTTACCATCATAACTTCTAGAACATGACTATTTTAATAGAATAAATAAACAACATTCATGTAAGATTAAAAAACTAGCTAAACTAAAAATAAGCAATATAAATATACTGCTTTGTATAAGTAAAATATGAAATCATCTATATAATATGAAGGACCAGCTTAAAAAGCTTTAAATTTTTATCGAATCTTGTCAAGTAGATACTTAACGAATTCTCCAAGTGTACATTATTCAGTAAGCAAAAACTATAAACATTGCCAATTTAAGCTATTTTTTGAGCTGTTCAAGTCTTAACGTCTCAAAACTTTTTCTCATGTAGTCATCATTTGAAGAATATAACTTATGACCTTGAGTTATGAAAAAGAAATGTTTAACTTTGGTTTGATGAATAATCAAAATTAACTTTCTCGACAGATTTTAAATGAAGAGATAATTCAGACACAAGTATTATATCATATTAAATGTGTAAGTCATAGTAAAGTTTAAGTTTTCACTCGAAAAATGTTAACTATTATAAGAGTTTACAGATGCAAATCAATTATTGTACAACTCACAGAAAAATAGTTAATTTGAAAATAAGCCCCAAAGTAAACAAGTAAATATGCACAAAAAAATGTAAGAAATGATTGAAGTATTAAAATATAAATCTGTCCAAATATGGAAATTTTACCCATCAAATTATCCCCAATAAAATTTCAATTTCATCTAAACAAAATTATTCAATGCACATAAGTTCAATGTAAGCTGTTTGGCTCATCAGAATATTTTTAGTATCAACAATTGAAATTCACAATAAAAAATAATTTTGTTTTGAAATCAATTTTAAAAATACAAGGGTGATAATTCTGTAACAAAAAAAACCAGTCTGTGTCAGTTATTAGCATCAGTAAATTACAGAAATATATTTGTGCACTTGAAATGAGTAAATCTCTCTGAAGAAATGACAGATTGAGCGCTTCAAATGAATAGATCTCTCTGAAAATGACAGACTGTGCACTTGAAGAAATTAGTCAACAAAAAAATACTAAGATTAGAGGAAACTGATAAAGCAAAAAAAATTTTTATGTAAAAAACCTAACAGAAATACTTAAAAAACCAGCAATATGTTTTCAATCGAGAAATAATTTGTAATGTTTTTACAAGAAAAGTAAATATTAGACTCTAGGCTAAATGACTTGCAACTAACTGGACTCTAGATGATCCAAACTAAGTGATAAAAAAAAAAAGAAAGGTTTTGGAATAAAAAAAACATTTTTATTGGTGTAGGAGATTAACTGGCTCTTGCCATCCATATTTCTGGTTACCCAGAATGCCTTTCTGCCACATCAGGCCAGATAATCGAAAGCTTACTGTATTATCTTGCATTGTACACATAAACAGCATGACTAGTACACAAAGAATGACATAAGATAAAAATAGACATCACAGATAATTCTTGGGTTAATTTCACTGGATTATGAACATCTTCCAGCATATCTCTGTTTAACTGTTCAGCAATGAAATATTTCATACACATCTTTAAGTCACGACATGAGATATTGAAAAAAAAAAAAAAAGTTTACATCTGAAACTGAAAGTCCCATAGGGCTAAAGAGATCACTGGTACTGAATGAAGCACAGATCCAAACAGGACATGAGAACTTAATCAAAAGTTTCCCACTTTGATTTCTGTGAAGTCTGATTGTCTGCATTGAGTTTGGTGTCAACTTTTTCATAGGAATTATTTCCAAAGTCTATACTTAGTAGGTCACCAAATGGATCAGACTGCTTGTTGGAAATAATGGCAGGCGTTGTAGACCTGGATGGCGCAGGAGATACGGTAGGACTATTTTTAGCACTCAGATTCAATGGACTACCTGGCTGAATGGCACCTGCACTTCCATGATTGAGTTTTGGAGATGAAAGATTAGTAATAGTTTGATACTGTGGCAGTTTGCTTGTCTGAGGATACACATAGGGAGCGAACATTGAGGGAGGAAGTTTTCCTGGTGTTTGACTCATCGGCTGAGAAGGTAAGCTGACACGCTGAAAAGGGCTTTGTCCTCCATAATTTGAATGAACCATACTAGTAGCTCTTGGTTGTAGTGAATCAAAAGCTGGATTCTGAGGTAAAGACTGATTGACAGCTGTCATATTAAATGCCGGAGTTGGGAAAAGCATCACATGGCCCACTGGTAATGTTATGTTGGGCCCCCTTGGAAGCGAAGCTACTGACCACTCGTGCAACAAAAGGTCAGAGCTTTCTCTGCGTGGGCTGTGACTAGATAGCGGGTCAGACAGAGGGGCAACCAAACTGGGCTCTTCAGCTTTGTTGGAGGATGACAGGGGATCAAATATGTCTGTTGTGGAATCTCTCCTCGATGTGACGACATCTGGGTCATCATCCTCTTTTAGTCTTGCCTTCACAATGACAGGGCTATCACGTTTGAATGCTTGCGACCTGGTCAGAGACACCCTAGAACTATGGTTTCTCATTAGGCCTTTACCATCTATATCATCCTCTGTTTTTTCCTTAGGTCTTACGGTGGCTGCAAGAGGATCAAACATATCAGAAACTGGAGTTTCTGAATCCGTAGAGTCAAATTTGATCAACGGTGTATCATGGGCTGCCGCTGACATATCCCCCGTTGTGGACTTGTTTAAACTAGATCTCCTCGGGGCTGCTGTAGGAGGGTTTCTAAGAGTAGCTGCAGGACTGGTCTGGGGGCTGGTCCTGTGCAATTTTTTCTCCCTGGGAGGTGGTATGGGATTGGCTACTGTCTGGCGAATTAGGCGGTCACTTTGTGGTCGGATCAACTTATCAGCTGGAGAAATAATTAACAAATATTCAGCTTAGTATATCAGCTATGAAATTATCCTTCAGTTTGTAACTTGATAATTTTAAAAGCAAAATGTTATGCCAAATATACATATTTATTTTCTATCAAAAACAAAAGATACTTGTTTAATAATATTGGAGTTGTCTAGCTGATCATTTTTAAAATGCTATGATTATATTTTTTTTTCAGCCCATCTTGCTTATGTTCCTAACTATATCTAGTCATATAACTGACACTGCCCATCTTGTTTATGTTCCTAACTATATCTAGTCATATAACTGACACTGCCCATCTTGTTTATGTTCCTAACTATATCTAGTCATATAACTGACACTGCCCATCTTGTTTATGTTCCTAACTATATCTAGTCATATAACTGACACTGCCCATCTTGCTTATGTTCCTAACTATATCTAGTCATATAACTGACACTGCCCATCTTGTTTATGTTCCTAACTATATCTAGTCATATAACTGACACTGCCCATCTTGCTTATGATTTGGTTTTGAGAATCAAAACAAAACTTCTGACCTGGAAGCCCAGTGAACTAATATTAAATTCATCTCCTGAACCTACATGATCACCTAGAAGAGATTTACCGAGCCCTTTTTACAACCCTTTAGATAAGCCATGTCTGCCACTCAGTGTAAAAAGTAGTTAGCATTTCTGAGATGTACTATATTTATCAGTCTTCAAACTTTAGTGTCATCTAACCACCTATTGCTGGTACCAGTATACAATAACCCATGCTGGTACCAGTTTACAATAGCCCAACAAATGGTACATGAGCATGTTGGAAAATGAATATTGTAAGTCAAATACAAATTTACAGAAATCATTACTAAAACATACAACATGAACTTTTCAATACAAAACACCGACTTATATGAATGATTTTTTCTTTCACTTCATTAACAAATATAAAAATCTTTCATTTTTTTTTATATAAATGAATACATTTTCATATAAAATGTTTCAATGACTGTAGATTTTATAAAGTGTTCAGGTTTAAAAGAAAAATTTAACCAAATAAATAATATTTACAGTAAAAGAATACAAACCTGAAACAAATGTAGGTGTCTCGACAATTTTTTTCTCTGGTACAGGCCCTACTGCAGAATCTGACAAAAAAATATATAATAATCAGAAAAAAAAAATATTATATATTCGGAATGGAGAAGAAAAGTGAAACCTGTTCATAGAATTGGACATTTTTTTTCCAATTAGGTTTCACTTTTAACAGAAAATTATTTTAATAAAAAAAAAATCCACTTGACTAAGAATATGCACCTTCATCTGAGCTGTGCAGTGTATCAAAAGGTATATCGTTGTCTCCAACAGATTCACTGGATGGTGTTGAACAAGATCCACTAGAGCCCTGCATGTGATGAAGTAAACATTTTGTTATTTATTTTGTGACAACAACTAGCATAGCAATTGAAAATTAATCTTTAAAAAAAAATAAATTTTTTGACATGATTTATTTTCACCAATTTACATTTGGAAATACTCATGTATCTTTATTATAATGGCTAAAAGCAGTAATTCCATACTCATCTGAGAAGTCTTAAATTCTATGACCAGTCACGTATTCAAACTCTAAATGAAGGGGTAAAAACTAATGACGTCAAAAAGAATTGCATTCGTCATCATTTAGCGAGAGCATAAGCAGAAATATTTATGCCAAAGTTGATTACAATTGAAAAATGAATTTGCTGATTATAAAATGACAACATAATAGATTATCAATATAGTGTCACTAAACAGTCATCTTTAGGTGAGTTGAAGTAACATTGACCTTCATGACCAATCAACTATTCAAATTATAACCAATTGAAACCACCCCACCCCCCTAAAAAAGTAGTTCCTTCACAATTTACCTCAAAGTGTTTTATCGTTTATTACACAAATATTTTCTTCCACTATTTCAATAATATTGTAAAAATTAATTATCCTTGGCATTATGGTTAACATCTGTCCACTGGAAGAGGTAAACTTTAAAGCAGTGTTTAAAGTAGGGACAACCAACCATTTAGATATCCAGAGCAGCATATGATAATGCTTGTTGAATCAAGGCCAACCACAATTAATTAAGACTACATGTCTACATTCTATGACAGTTCCCCCCCCAAGTATGATGAGCTAAAACTCAAAGCAGATATAAAATTTCTCCATGTCAGTACAAATGTTTAGAAACTGTAAACTGAGTTTCTGTGTACAGAATGGGCAACTTGTCCCAAGTAATGTGTCATCCATAAAAATATGTGCCACCGTATCCCCTACTCACAACAAGAACATCAGTAAAATTTAAAAACCTCTCACCTGTCTGCCGGTGTAATGTTGAGGCAACATCTCAGCACTAGCAGATCTGAACATGGCAGCTTGAATGTCCATGTCTCCCATCAGACTGACATCAGGTGAGTGGTAACTTAACCTCAATGTGCTGTCGTCAAGAGCGTCCTCCACATGCAGCTCATTCCTGAAAATTTAAAAAAAAAAAAATGTCCAATAACCATTTTATTTAAACTTCAATAGATAGGTGCTCAAAATAAGATTGCTCTAAAGAATATTAGTGCTCCACTGCCTGGAGAATATTTAAATTTTACCTCGTTTCCGGTTTGCTCAAAGATTTGTTAGGAGGGGGTGGCCGTGGTGGCTGAGAAAAGATTAAAAAAAATAACTACAGCATGTATATACTTTGTAGAATACCAGTGTGTTCTTACATAGCAAGATAATATTTATAGGTTAGTTTACTGTGGTCAATATTAAGGTGAAAAAAAAATTCCATTAATAAAAAAATGTGTTACTCCTTATTAAAACAAAACCCTAATGAGAAAAAAAAAATCAAATGGTAAAAATAGCATTGTAAAGGTATAATTGTGTAAAGGTATAGAAGTGTAAAGATATAATTGTTTCGTGTAAAAATATAATTGTTTCGAAACAGTAAGATCACTTTTAATTTAACTAAATCCGAGTTTTTTATATTTCCGGAAGTAAGAACGAATTTAGACAGTTGAAGATCCACTCTCGTATAGGACAGACGTGTCATTGTAGTTATTCTGAGTGAAATATATTATTGTATTCTGAGTGATCACGAGAGAGTTATAGTTCACCTCCATGTTGGAGATATTGTGCTAGACAGTTTATTATATACATGTACTTGGATATTATAGATGGATCCTTTGAACTTGATTAAGTTCCTATTTGAATGTGATAATTTATTGGATTGATTTTTACAATATGTACTCGGAATTTATTTCATCATTTCTTTTATAATATTATTGTGTCGAGAATAAATACTTGAATCAGCAAAGTACTCTTGTATCAAGTTATTTTGATGTTGTGATTTGTAAATAAGAAAGAACCACCACAGCTACCAAATACACGCCTCCAGTTCACAATCTATATTGATACAGCAATGAACTTAATACCCTGTCAAAAATTGGGAATAATTATACATTGACAAATGCTGATAGCAGTGATAGCCCAAAGAATATACCCTGACAATGGTGGCAGCGGTGACGAACTGAACCTGAAAACTGAACAATAAGAACTACGAACACAGGAAAGTACAACTTCCATTTTGCTGGACGAGCTGAATTCATCTTCCAGAGGCGGCACCAGAAATCTGATAAATTGTGGCCAACATGGAGAACCTAAGCATCCCGAAGACCAGAGAGACCAGTATACTGTTAACAGTTTGCAAATAAAAGTTCATCTTCCAGAGGCGGCAACAAAAGTTGATTCAACCCGACGGAGCCCCACGGTGACCCACATCCACAGTGACCCACATTTGCAAGTCGACGTGTCCGACACTGAGGTCGTTAGCAAGTGACACCTCATTTTGATCGCGGCATACCCTACTGCCCGATTAAAGTCACACTTTGGTACCTAGTTGCCAAATATAAGAAGATATACTTCTTACAGTATAAAAATTCATCATTAGAGAATTCATCATTATTTTCTCTCTGCTTGTGTATTCCGATGACGTCAGCACCTTCCCGTAGACGGCGTGCAAACCAGGTCAAGATGGCCGCTTGTTTTCTTGTAGACTGAGACTACACTACACATCTCAGACTGTGTTTGTTTACCTTGTACATTCAGGAAGAGACTTTCATTCACTGTTGGCCAGTGTTTACATTAACACTTTCATTCATCTACGGAAAAGGAGGCAAGGTCACAGGTCAAGATGGCTGTTTGCTACACTAAAGACTGTGCTTGTTAGTGCTTGTATTAACATTATTAGGAACCAGGACAAGAAGATAGAACAGCAGAACAAGGAAGACAAGTAAATATATTTACTTTAAATTTAAATAATTTTTTTTCTTCTCTCCTATTTTATTTTCCCCTTATAATCAGTGTTCATTTATGTTATTTGTTTCATTAATGGGTGGTGGAGTGGTGAGTCAGTTGAACTAGTCATCTGGCGCTTTCTGTTAGGACATACTGATTTTCTTTCTGGATCTTTACACTTAATTGTGTGTTGATTGATTAATTTTGGATCCAGATAGATTATCGATATCATGTAAATATTTAGTTGTCTGCGACTTGTTTGTTCATTGTTTAAAACCCCTTTGTTTAAATATTGTCCGAAAATTTTTTTTTTCTTACCAGTTTTGTCGATGTCTCGTCTAGTTTAATCATTATTTTTCTCTCACGTCTACTATCAATCTACTAGGAATTTTTTTTCGCTGATTCTGTTATCGTTTAAGTCCTGTCTTGTAAAAACCTTATTTCTTCATAATTATTTTTTTTATTTATCATTTATTAGACACTGAACACTGACCCCCCTTCTATTTTTGTTACTTCAATGTACAATATTGTATAATGATTTTTGCCATGTAGTCAATGCCAGTTAGTAATATTTAGTGCCAATTAATATTGATCAGTGCCAGTGAATTTTTCTTGAGGTTACATTGATTTTAGATTTATGTATTGCCAGTGATACAGTATCAGTATCATATATTTTTCTATAATAGTGATTTTTCTCACTATATTTCCCTATTTGATATATCTGAACCGGCAATATGGAGGCTAAAAATATAGAAGACAATTTATGGGAAGTATATGAGAGGAGAGGTGAAAAATATGGTCTAACAGGAGAGAAACTCCTACAATTTATTAAAGAAAACGTTGAAAAAGAGGAAGCTAAGGCTAAAGAAAGATTAATTAGATAAAGAAAGACTTAGATATCTTGAGAAGACAGACTTGCCCTTAGGAAATCTTGAAAAAGACAAATTAGAAATGCAGGAAAAATTAGAGAAAGAGAAATTAGAAATGAGGAAAAAGATTAGATGCAGACAGACAGGAAAGATTAGAGAAAGAGAAAATACAGTTAGAAATAAAAAGATTAGAAGCAGAAATAGAAATGAAAAGAATAGACTCAGAGCAACACACAAAAACACTGCAAAAGAATAATACAGGTGGTAGACCACATATAGCTCAGTTTAATTCTAAAGATGGTAACATTGATGCATATTTGGCCAATTTTGAATCTATACTTACAGTTAACAATATACCAGAGTCTGAGTGGACTAAATATGTACTAGAAGCATTCCGTGGTGAATCAGTAAGCGTATTGCAAATGTTAGGACGACCAGAACATAAATCATATAATGAAATTAAGCAACACCTCTTAGATTTTCATAACAAAACTGAGGAACACTATAGGAATCTGTTCCACAATTCAATAATGACTGAAACAGAACACCCTACAGCCTATATAAATAAATTGGAGTCCTATTTAAATAACTACATTAAAATGGCTGGCATAAATGCATCTGATCCCCAACAAATTATAGAATTAATGCTAGTAGACAAAATTTTAAACATAAGCTCCAGCAAATTATTCTCTTTCATTAAATTAAAGAAGGTCAATTGCAAGAAAGATCTTATTTCCACATTATCTGATTATAAAGATAGTAATCAAGATGTCCCCATGTTCAAAAGTAAGAATGACAATACTTTTAGTGCCATTAGACACAAAAACAGATCACAATACAGTTACAATGATAATAGATATAGAAGCTTACCTGCCAGATTTCCTAATAGGATGCAAAGGACTTGTTATTACTGTCATAATCCAGGACACAATATAGCCAAATGCAAGTTATATCTCAACAGAAATAGATATGTGAATAATGGTCAGGTACAAGAAAGCAGATATATACCCAATAGACAGTATCATAGAAACAGTAATGATAGATCTTCTGGTAGATATCAGGGACAATATAGAAATAGACAGTCACCAAACAATAGTCCTCCTAGACATAATAATGATAGAGGCAGATCCTTAAATAGAAATAACAAAGTACATAATGTTAATGCTTTGTTAAGTAACAATGGTAATTTGATATTTTACCCCTGTTTTCTCAATAATAAACCGGTTATGTGTCTTAGAGACACAGGTGCTACATGTGTAGTGGTAGATGTATCTCTTGTTCCACATGAGTGCATGATGGACAGTTCAGAAGATATTAAATTAGGAAATGGTCACACACTCAGCTGTAAGAAAGCCATGATAGATATAGACACCCCATGGATTAGTGGGAAAATTGAGGCCATAGCTATGACATCACCAGTAGCCCCTTTAATTATAGGTAATATTCCAGACATTAAACCAGATAATTCTCAAGAGTTATTTACACTTTGGTTAAGTAACAAAGAAATAAACATACAAAAAGTACTGAAATCTATAGATAAGGACCCGATAGAAAGTGATACTACTACTATAATACAAACTATGCAGAACACTGAACAACCACTTAAAATTCCTAGATGGAATGGTTTAGGCAATGTACTTAATTATATATCTCTGGTAGAGAGTCATATGTCAGATCTCCCTCAAACTGAAATATCGGCAAGAATTGTGGACCTGCTGATAGGACACAAACATGCACATAACATTGCACAAGGCATTGCAAAGACATATAAGGGTGACTTAAATAAAATGAAAGAAGAACTAGAAGAAAAGAACAAAGTAGAGAAAAATAAAAGAATAGTTATTAAGATAGATTCTGAGGATGATATAGAGCACTCAAAACATATAAAATTAGCGCAAATATTAAATGTCACCACCAGAGCACAAGCTCTTGTTAAATGTGAAGAAGTACCTCAATTAGAGAACAGTGATATATTTACTATCTTGAATATCACTAAAGATAATTTGATTAAATTACAACAGGAAGATAAATCTCTACTTCCACATTTTGAACAATTAAATAGGGTTGGTGACAGACAAATTTCATATTTATTGGTGGATGATGTCCTTATAAGACAATTTGTAGGTAATAAAAGCTGTACACAAATAATGATACCTGAGTCCCTTAGGACTAGAATATTAAAAGTGTCACATGACAGTCCATTAGCTGGTCACATGAGCTATAGAAAAACATTAGACAGGATAAGAGAACATTGTTTTTGGCCAGGCTTAGAGAAAGACATTAAAATATTTCTCAGATCATGCCAAATCTGTACAACACTGAATAAAGACCCCTCAAACCATAAAGCTCCCATTCAGGAGATGGACACAAACCACAAACCCTTTTATCAGATAGCTATAGACATAATAGGACCAATACCACAACAGTCCCAGAGAGGACATAGATTTATTTTAACTATAATAGACTTTGCCACCAGATGGTTAGAGGCTATTCCTCTGGTGAATGTCACCTCAGAGTCTATTTGTAGTGCATTATTAACTGTTTTTACTAAGTTCGGATTTCCTCAAATTATTTTATCAGACAATGGGACACAATTTGCATCCCAGATAACTCATGCCTTTACAGACATGCTAGAGATTACACAGGTATTTTCCCCTCGTTACAGACCCCAAACTAATGGTGCTGTAGAAAGAGCAAACCAGACCATTAAGAGCATGTTAAGGAAAGTAGTTGTTGACCAAGAACATAATTGGGATAAATTTTTACCTCTTGTGTTATTTGCCTACCGTGAAGTGCCTCATGAGTCAACTAAATACTCCCCCTTTGAATTAATGTTTGGTACAAACCCTAGAAGCCCCCTTAAAATTTTTAAAAACAATATTTTACCTTCTTTACAAGAAGAAAACATTCAAACCTCTGACTGGGTTGAGCAGATTAGAAATAACTTGACTTATGCAAATAAATTTGCAGAGGCCAACTTAAATAATAGCAATAAGAAAAATAGAATTGAAAAGAACAGAAATAGAAAATTAAGGACACTGAATGAAGGTGATAGTGCATATGCCTTATATCCACAAGACAGTAACAAATGGAGAGGTCCATATCAGGTTAAGAGTAGAAGAGGCAAGACAAACTACATGTTGGACATAGAAGGCAAAGATACATTATGTCACATTGACACCCTAAAGAAATATATTGACAGACCAAAAAAATATTTGAACTCATTCTTACAAACTGATAGATCCTCATTGAAGTATTTAGATAGTTTAGCTACACAATTAGCTCAATGTCAGAACTGGGCTATCAATAAAGAGAAACCAGAAGATGACACTATAAAAATTTTTAAGTATGCTGTCACAAAATGCATTAATCAGAATAAACTTAATTGCAAAGACATTGATTCCTTCCAAATTAACCATTTTCATCAGTTGGAAAAATTGTATGAATCAATTGCCAATAACTTTACTAGTGATCAGGTGAAAGCAAACCAGTTAGTTTTAGACTTATTGAATATTCATTCTGTGTCTAATGATCCTCAATTATTGAATGTCATATCTCATGACACAGAAGACAATGATATTATCTGTAAAGAAATTCCAGTCATTAGTGCAGATCTTAATGATCTTGCAAAAATAAGTTATTCCTCAGACATATCTATTGATAAAAAGACTGAAGTAGAAAAGTTGATGCATAATTTCAGCATGGTAATTTCTAATAAGCCAGGGAGAACAACTAGCACTCAACACAAAATCAGATTAATAGAAGGAAAAACATTTAAAGCTAAATGCTATGATATACCATATAAATACAGGGAGTTATTAGACAAAGAAATAAAGAGCTTGTTAGAGAATGGTCTTATAAGACATTCTGAATCATCTTACAAATCCCCAGTAGTTTTAGTTAAGAAAAAGAATGGAACAATGAGACTCTGTTGCGATTACAGAGGTCTTAATACAATAACACAAATAGACAAACAACCTCTAGCTAATGTAGATGACGTAGTGAATGATATGGCACATGCCAACATTTTTTCTCATTTGGACTTAACGCGTGGCTTCTGGCAAATACCCATGGAAGAAAACTCTAAGAAATTTACAGCCTTTGCTACACATGACAATTTTTATGAATGGAATGTCATGCCATTTGGGTTAGTGAATAGCACTGCCACATTTACTAAAATGATGTCATCCATTTTAAAAAACCAACCTAATGTTAAACACTATGTGGATGATGTCTGTATTTTCACTCAGGACTGGGATACTCATATGAAAACACTAAATGACCTATTAATTATATTCAGAGATCATAATCTCACAGTGTCCCCAGACAAAATTAAAATAGGTTTTCAACACATAGATTTTTTGGGCTACAATATAGGTCATGGTACAATAAAACCCACAATCACTAATGTTAGCAAAATTTTGGACATAAAAACCCCTGAAACTAAAACACAAGTTAGAGCCCTCATTGGACTATGTTGTTATTACAACAAATTTATTAAGAACTTTAGTGATATTATAGACCCACTTAGGGAACTCACTAAGAAAAACATGAAACAAAAAGTTATATGGACCAGTGAATGTCAGTCTGCACTTGACAAGATTAAAAATCACTTTAACAATCCTCCCATTTTGAAAGCCTTTAATTCAAACAGTAACTTGGTATTATGTAGTGATGCTTCAAATATTGCCATTGGTGCGTGCTTAATGGAAGAAGACAATAAAGTAAATAGACCCATATTTTATCTGAGTAGGAAACTGACAGAGACAGAAAGAAAATACTCTGTTATAGAGAGAGAATGTTTAGCCATAGTCTGGTCTATAACTAAATTACAGAAATATTTATTAGGTAGAAAATTTTCAGTGTGGATAGATCACAAGCCACTGATAGAATTTAAACATAAACAAATAAATAATTCCAAATTAACCAGATGGTCTTTACTTTTACAGGATTATGATTTTCATATAAAACATATCAAAGGTTCAGACAATTTCATACCAGATATTTTATCAAGGCTAACTGAATAAATTGATCAGATATTTTGTTGCTGGCATAATAATTAAATAACAATTAATAACATACAAAATATTTTTCTTGATTGTTAAATGAAATTTATCTTAGACTTAACTAGTACACATATATACATACATTGATAAATAATAATGTGATTTACATAGATATTATAAATGGAGAATAGTAATTTGAGTTAGCATATTTGGTAACACATAGTAAATTTTTTTTTTTAGAAATTCTTACTCAAGAATATAAATTCATTCAGCATGATATATTATGATGATATTTTTTGTTGATTATGGCACATTGTACTTCATGTTAATAAAAGACTTAGCAATAATTTTTTTTTGAAGATTGTTAATGTTAATGGCAATTTTTTGTAATAGAAAGACATTGTGAACAATTTATTCTATATAATGGCATTGAACAAATTTTTTTTGAGATGGCATACATTGGCATTGTAATTTATTTTTTTTTAAATATTGCATGAATTGACATTGATTAGCAAATTATTGTATATAATGGTATTGTACATTATTTTTATTATTTACTTAGCACATATTAGGAAGATTGTTTACATAGATTTTGGTAACATGAAATAACATTTTTTTTGTGACATGATTAGTTGTTACCATTACTTGTAATTATTTGGATACCACAAACTTGTACTTGTTCACCAAATTTTTAGGTGATATACATATTGATATAACAGGATAAAAGAGGCATACCACTGTTGGACATTGTGTAATTTGAAACTGTGGAATATATTATGTTGGTACTATGAATTAGTTATAATGTTGAGATGGACTTAGGTAATATTGTTCATAATCATTTGTTTTTTCTCAATTAGTTATTGTACTTGGTTTATCCAAGGGTTGGTCGGAAAGGACCATATAAGCAGCAGGGACGCTGTATGTTGATTGTACCCCATGAGATCCAGCCAGGTGGCTGATGATTATTATTTATTGAATTAAGAGTATGGACATCGGTATTGTCATACTGTCTTATTTGAATTTCTTCGGATAACTACGCATATATTTAAGTTGGGCATAGGAATGCCATAATATTGTACTTGAGTTTAATGGGGATATTGAATATATTTTGGCATCGCTTCGGCACGATATGCCATGTTGTATACAGTAACAATTGATAAAATAATTAATTTGATTTTGACAATGCTGTAGTATTAAGATACCACATTGTAAGACATATAATTTATGGTTGTAACTTCTGTCAATTTTTTTTCATGATGTTGATGCAAATATATGCACCTATAATGTTATTTTGTAGATAACTTATTATAAATAGAAATACAAGTGTATATATATTGATGTATATAGTTACTCTAGTTGCATAGAGTGGAATATTTTTTTTGATACATTGATTGTAACTTATCATAAATTAAGGATGGTACAGATCTATAGTGCAATTAATAATAGTTTTTTTTTAGAGAAATGTTGCACATTTTTTGGTGGGTGGGGAGGTGTAAAGGTATAATTGTGTAAAGGTATAGAAGTGTAAAGATATAATTGTTTCGTGTAAAAATATAATTGTTTCGAAACAGTAAGATCACTTTTAATTTAACTAAATCCGAGTTTTTTATATTTCCGGAAGTAAGAACGAATTTAGACAGTTGAAGATCCACTCTCGTATAGGACAGACGTGTCATTGTAGTTATTCTGAGTGAAATATATTATTGTATTCTGAGTGATCACGAGAGAGTTATAGTTCACCTCCATGTTGGAGATATTGTGCTAGACAGTTTATTATATACATGTACTTGGATATTATAGATGGATCCTTTGAACTTGATTGAGTTCCTATTTGAATGTGATAATTTATTGGATTGATTTTTACAATATGTACTCGGAATTTATTTCATCATTTCTTTTATAATATTATTGTGTCGAGAATAAATACTTGAATCAGCAAAGTACTCTTGTATCAAGTTATTTTGATGTTGTGATTTGTAAATAAGAAAGAACCACCACAGCTACCAAATACACGCCTCCAGTTCACAATCTATATTGATACAGCAATGAACTTAATACCCTGTCAAAAATTGGGAATAATTATACATTGACAAATGCTGATAGCAGTGATAGCCCAAAGAATATACCCTGACAAGCATTTTTTAAAATTATCCTTTTTTTTAACTCTACAAGTGCATTATAGAAAACAAAGCTTTGTGATAACAAACATTTAGTATGAGTGGCTAAAAAGCAGGTTGACTGAAACTGTAAATTTAAACTATTCTTTTTGTTACTGTTTATTGTGAACATGACGCACCCAGCTAAAAGTACTGATAAGTAATAAACACATATGTTTTATAAAGAAACTCAATGTTCTATTTTAAAAATTATTGAATACTGATCTTTTTTTAAAAAAGTTTTCATTTTGGTATATTGAAAAATTCAAACCATTAAGCACACAATAATTATTAAAATTTAGAAACTAATGTTAAAACATAAAACCTTACCATGAAACCCATTAAGGTGTTATAAAAGATTTATATTAAAAAGTTATATATATATATATATAAATATTACATATGAGACATAATGCTTATAGGGAATATGCAAATCAATGGTGACAAGAGTTATTACAATATTAAGGCTGTTCTCAGAAAGAATTAGTAAGCTTTTGTTATATTTCAGAATTTCTAATAAATTTAGCTTGAGTGCTAATAAGTATAACATGTAACTATTAAAAATGTACAAAAGTGTTGATGATTTAATTTAGGAAAATAAACAAAACAAAGTAAGGCAAATATATAGACATTAAAATACATACTACACTTTCAGGACTAGTTAGTGGTACAACTAGTGTGGGAAGTGAAAGCAAGCAAAGTATGTTTGTTGTTTAGTAGAATGGAGAACATGATACATGTATAGCATCAGTCAGCAATTTTACTTTGGGATGGGGGGGGGGATGTGAGGGAAGGTATGCTACACTACTACAACACCTCTACGGTCATACAATGTACACTGTGAGAAAGGTTTTACCCTCTGGGCTTTAAGAGAAGATGTATGAGACACAGGCTTTGAGTGAATTACTCCACCAGATGCACGGAAGTCAGTGCCTTTCTTTTCCTCAGTTTCAGTTAGCTAATGAGATGTGGGACACAAACAGCAGCATCAAAATTTAAAGTTAATTTAAAAAGGTCGTTTAAAAAAAAAAAACATTTAGATGTATATAAATTGATATTTTACAACAAAATTTCAATTTATGTGATTATTTTCATAAAGATTTACATGATATTCAGATCAAAACAATTTTCTGTTTGTTTAATCGGTAACTGTGGTCACAACAGAACATTATGTAGTTAAGCTGCACTTAAAAAAAAATATTAAGAATAGATTTGACTAGTAATGCTGAAAAATATTATTACAAATTGTAGATGAATATTGTTACAAATTCAAAATGATGAGCTTAGTAATCAAAATAAATGTAAAACTATGATGTTTTAATCACACACACAAAGATAAAAGATGTTTTAAACCTGCTGGCAGTAAGGAGGCAAAATTTTAATTCTCTACCATAAAGCAACATTTTTTAAAGATGATGTGTACATGTATCTATTTCTTAACTATAGAATCAGAATATAACATAATAAAATATATCTATACAGATTGTTTCCCATGAAAAATTTAACAGCACTTCAAGATTAAAGAAAATCAACATCTTGAAGATCCCAGTAATGCTGAGATTTTATAGAGACAGCCCCGTAGTCAAGGGGCGGCACTGGGGGGGCCGTGCCCCCCCCCCCCCGGCTAGGTGTGGAGTGCCCCCCTCCCCCCCCCACTTAGAAAAAGAGGAGAAAATAAAGAAAAAGTAACTAAAATGAGAAAAACTGCCCCCTTGCTGGGTATTGGTGGCCCCCTGCTTACTTTGACCTGGCTACAGGCCTGTATAGAGACCATAACCACAATTGAAATAACTTCTTGTTTCCTGCATCCTTCCTCAAAGCCTCATGAAATAGAATTCCCGATTGCCAAAATAAGAATGGAGGCCTTTGTTTTATCTATGAGACCATAGCAAATGTAATAGCCAAAAAAAAGCCAACAATCAGACCTACAAATTCACTGCAACCAGGCTAGCCTAATTAATAATACTTACACCAGATATTTTGGTTTTGACGTGTGTCACAGCTTTACGACCTTGTTCTGTGATCTGTATAAATAAATACAAAGTCTTTTATTTCAAAAATAGCAAACAACATCTTCCAGCAGTGAAAAAAAATGACAGTCTACATTTGCAGTTAATATTAAAATACTTGATAGCAATGTAAATATGAGATATCTTAGGAAATCATAATGAATAATTGTTTTATAACATTGTATAAGACTTCAAAAGAGACTGTCAAATTTCTTTTTTTTACTTTTCAGCAATTCAAGTTATATGAATATTACAAATTATGGGAAGTTTCTTAGTAGCAATAGTTTTTAATAAGTCTTCAATCTGAAGTAATTTAGTCCAAATTAAATTTTAACTACAATAAGCACAAAATCATAGTCATGTTGCCATTCAAAATAAATACCAATCAACTAAATGTAATGTTTTTTCTTTTTTTTTTTCAAAGTCACAAGATAATACCATTTTATTTAAGTACCTGTATTAGTCAGGTTATTTGGTACTTTTTATATCCTCTAAACTTCAAAATTATGTACAACTAAAAACATTTTAAAAACTTTAATGGAATTTTTCTTAAACATTGACATAAAAATATCATATAAACATGCAGTTTATCATTCAAGTAAAATAACCGATTAGAGGCGGATCTATGATTTCCTCATAAAGCAACAATTCAATAAAATATTGCAAAGCTGGGAGAATATACCAACAAATAACAAAATAACAATATGTGTGTATTTATTATCTTTTTCTTATAACCTTTTTTTTTCTTGAGATAAGATTAACTAATTGGCTTAATTTTATTTCATTAAAAGTTGGAGATATATTCTAATTTTGAAAAAACTTCATACGAATACTTAATTTTGAATGAAGCACGACACATTAATAAAATGAAAGTTAGAGTAAAAAAAAAAGTTTTGGATAAGATGATCATTTAGAAAGAGTAACATTCACCAATAATACAAAGTAGTGCTACTATCAATCAATAACCGACTTAAAGACATGATCTGAAATCTCTCTTAAATTTTTCTAAGCTAATCAATTCATCACTGATATATAGTATTAATAAATAATATCAAGGAATAATTGCTATATGAACAGTGTTAAAGACATGAACTAATATCTCTTAATTTTTTTTTTACCATAAGAGTTAAAGCTAAAAAAAAATTTAAATGACTGGCATTGCAGTAAAAGAAATAAATAAATTTCATGAAACAACATAAATGAATATTTGTGCAGTAAAAATGATACAACATGTTGAAAAATAAATATTTTCAAGAACTAAAACTAAAAAATAAATTGCATACAATACTTTCTAAACTTTAAGTCTGAATAATTAGTGTAAATTTCAAAATAAATATTTTGTTTGGGACATTAGAGAAACTTGGAAAAGCAGACTTATTGGACTGTACTTATCGGCATGTACTTATTGGATTGTACATGTACTTATTGGATTGTTATATTGGATTGTACTTATTGGATTGTACTGATTGGGCTGAGCTTATTGGATTGTACATGTACTTATTGGATTGTACTTATTGGATTTTACATGTACTTATTAGACTGTGCTTATTGGATTGTACTTATTGGATAATATTGAATAATACATTGTAAAAAAAATAAATTTTTTGGCTAATAAAATTTTCAATAATAAAAAAATGAACAAGGTATAAAATAAGGACATCAATTCAATGGGTCAGAGGTTAAAGGTTGACATGGTGATGATTTTTCATTCATACATTTTTTTTTTTCTCATGAGGCATGGCAAATCATGGGTCATATTTTTTTTTTTTTAAAAAAAAAAAGGTAAATTTTTTTTCAAGCAATAATTTTACCGGGGCTGTAAAAGTGTCAGACATACAAATATTTTGTTTAAAAAAAAAACATACCTCATCTACTGATTTTAATTTATTCCTTCCATTTATCTTAAACGGTAAAACAAATGTGTGGTCATAAAAGGGCCAGAACATGTATGTCTACATTTTAATATCCACAAAGGAATATTAAGTGCTTAAAAGAAGCCAAAATATATACATCAAATATACATATAATATATATCATAAATATGTACTAAATTTACCGATGCAAAAAGATAAAAGCTCTTGAGTAAAAAAAAAAAACAACAGTAACTCAATCACTATGACCAGAAAGACTGAATGATGAAAATGACAAAACAAAGTCACCACTGAAAGCTGTTTCTGTCTGAAATCTATATATCATCTGTTACAACATGTACTTTTTATAGACAGATAGTCTCATTTCATGCTGTGTAACTTACTGACTGCACAGCTGTAGACATCATTGGAGCTGCCTACGATGCCAGATCAGATAAAGGGCAATGTCAAAATTATCAGCACCACAGAATTAATAGTTAGAATATAAGTTGTTAATAGAATGGAAACTACTTTACTGGCCATTTCCTAAAGGATTAACTTCCAAAAAATGTTTATGAAATATAACCTTTTAAATAGGTATAAATATATTTATGTAAAAAAATTTAAGTTTGTGAACTTAAAAACAAAAAAATATAAAAAAAACTGAGCAACTTTAGAAAATAAAAAAAAATTCCTTTTTCAAAATCAATTCAAGCCCCCATCCATTAGCTATAAAATCATGCAAAAACGTTTTTTTTTTTTAAATACAATTTCCATAGATTAATTAAACTAACATGAGAACAAAATATTGCATACAACTAATGTATTTCAAAGAAACTCAAATCAACTATTATTTTAGATAAAAATAAACTCTTGGCTACAAAAAAGATTACCTTAAATAACAGGACATTTTTGTAAGATATTTTTTTATTTATTTTAAAAATTCAAAAAATGTTAGTACTGTATGCATTAGGTAGAAATGTTCTAAAAGTGAAGCAAATTAGCAAGAAAAAGAGACACAAAAAATTCGAATGGTAAATTGTCAAAGATAAATTTTCAAAGATACCTTTGAAGACTGGCGATGCAGCTGGAAAACAAAACTAGTGCATCAATATCAAAGAAAAGAAAAAAAAGTGACCTCCAGATGTTTGAAATCATTGAGCTCAACTAAATTTTTTTTTCTTATTATGAATGCCTGAAAACCTGTCAAGATTAACTGCACCAGTATCTGGATTTTTCTTTGACATTTATATTTACATTTAATTTTTCGTCGTAATTTTATCTAGTAAAATTTCTTTTATCACAATTAGACTATAATTTAACTTGCCAAGATAACAACCTGAAACACTTTAAAATTTAACAGTAAACAAAAAAAAAAGAATAATGTTAATTAACAGAATAAATAGGCATAGTTTAATGCAATCAAAAATTTAAATAGCAGGCTTCTTAATAAAGTCAGGATATAAATGATCAAAATGACACCAAACAAAAAACCTGAAAATTCCAAAAGTGAACTGTACTTACTTTCAGAATACTCTTTGATCCACTTTTCTGTGGAAGAAATATTTACACAATTATGTTACTGAATGTAACAGTTATTATATCTATCAATACAAAAGATTTTGAACAGTTATTATAACAATCAATTAGGAATTACCTTGGCTGACTTAATAAAATCCTTGTATTTTGGTATACTATGAAGTTTATCATTATACTTATTAGCCTCTTCATCAAAAATATCTGTAAATCCAAAGCCTGTCTCAAGCTTCTCCAATCTGCCTCTGATAAACTGCCAGAACAAATTTTAAACTGTGATGGCTTGATGTGAAAATATAGCATTTATAATTTAACATTCAAAGCAACACTCGTGTACCATACAGGTGGAAATTTACTCTTATTTTTAAATATTACATACCTTAAATACCTTACAAAGAAATAACAGAAATTGACAAATTAAAAAACAACATGATGATCAAAGAAAGAACTAATGGTTAATTAATAAAGTATGTCTATCATACTTGCTGAAATATCTGCAGGCTGAGCATTCCTTCAAGAAAAGGTTGACTTTCAGAAGGGCGGGACTGCACAAAAGCTTCAGGGTCAAAGGTAATGGCTTCTCCTTGCCGAAATTTCAGAGCATCTCTGTATCCACCTAACCATGAAATAAGCTTTAGTTATGAATGCATAAACAATCACACTACAGCGAAATCAGCTTAAGTTATGACTGTGTAAACATTCACTCTACAGTGAAATAAGCTTTAGTTATGACTATGTAAACAATCACTCTATAGTGAGATTTTAAAGTATAAACTTCCTAGTATTATAATTCAACAAAGGTATAATAATTTAACACTGTCACGTTAATATGAAAAGCTTAAAAAAATGAATAAAATGCTTTTAAAAATAAAGAACAATAAAAAGGTTTAAGGTTTGATAGAGAGCAAATTAAAAGTATATGATAACGTTTTTTTTTATTTTGAGATATATTTTTCCGGAACAGCTTGAAACTTGTACTAAGAATTTAATACTTAAAACATAATTTTTTTAAACTTTAGAATGTCCATAAATCAGATGTTTTAAATTTACCTATTAATCTTACTATCGCTTGAAGGAATGCCTTTGAGACAGCATCACCCGAATATAACATTGTATTTTTAGTATCCTTTTTTAATTTTTTCTTCAGAAAATTTGACTGTGAAACAAACATTTGAAACATCATGTAGCACCAATTACTAGAGTTATTTATTTTTTAAATATTAAGATTACTAGATGCTGAAAAGTTATATAAAAATCAACAACTCAAAACTAATAAAATTCTGTTGAAATTTAAATTATTTATATTCCTTTAATAAAAAGCTATCGACATATAAATGTTAACAGATCTATAAGACATTTTTTAATCTCAATATCAACAGCCAACTAGAAATTTCTATCTATCAATATAATGTCCAATTACAACATCATGAGGTAAATCTTCCAAATCATCATAACTGGAGGTAACAGTATTGGTATCTAAATCAACTACAACAGCATCACCAACATCCACACGGTTTTGAGTTAATTTCTGAAACATGAGAGTTACAATTCTAATAACAGCGTAAATTTTATGTTGATATATTATCCTATTGGCTACTGCTATTATCAAGTTGTATGACATAAAAAAAAAGCAAAATCAGAGTTCATTCTATTCTTGTTTTTTTCTAAATTTTACAAATAATAAAATGATCATGCCATTCTTGTTTTTTTAATTGTATGTTTTAAGTATAATAGATAACA
This sequence comes from Bulinus truncatus, assembly GCA_021962125.1. Classification (NCBI taxonomy): domain Eukaryota; kingdom Metazoa; phylum Mollusca; class Gastropoda; family Planorbidae; genus Bulinus; species Bulinus truncatus. The sequence goes on along the minus strand of JAGDYQ010000096.1, from coordinate 2,941,667 downwards.
TTTTCCTTCATTTTAAAAAAAAAGTAAAAAAGTACAATTAAAGAAGTTTGTATATTACCTCCACCAAGTTTTTGTGGACTCCAATTAAATATGGCATTGGTGCACTAAAAAAAAAAGTAAAAAAATATAATTGAATAAGCAATATACCTTTTGTTAAATGTTTTGATAGAAAAGATTGTAAAAAATTATTTACCTTATGTAGTCAATGAGATGAGATGGTAAGATTGGAATGTACAGGTGTTGCCTGAAAAATAAAAACAACCCAGTTTTAGATTACATGATGGTAAGAAATATTCTTATTGAATATTGTAAGAAATATTCATATTGATTTTTTAAATAATACAAGTACATGTATAAGTAAATAGTCAAAAAAGCATAACTTACCAATGCATTGGATAAAGCATACTCTCTGCCGCATGTATAGATGCTGTTAACCTACTCAGCTTTTTGGAAATCATATAAATGCGACGCTCATGAAGCATACTGGGAAAAAAATACAAATTTTAACAACACTGGTAGAAATATGTTGCATACATTTTTGTAAAATGATGGATGCCACCAATTAGAAAAACAGAACTTGCTTAAACTTAATAATCTAATCTCTATAGTAACTTTTTATGACCCATTTCTTAATTGAAATCGTTATCCACAAAATAGCCATAATGTAGAGTGCATTACGTCAAGATGAATGGACTATATTGCGATTAGCAACGAATGGATAACTGACATAAGTGGGGAAAGTAATGGCAACTTGGCATTAAGTATATCAACTACTGAAAATAGATTAATTCTGATTAATTTGCCTTCAAGGTCCCCACAAGATCTTTGAGGGAATCTGTACTTTTTTACAAACTTGTCCATCAAAATAATCACAATAAACGTTGTACAACAAAAGCTTTACAAAAAAATGTATGATATCTTTATCTCCGTTGTTTCATTTGTTTTACTGCTTTTTTTACTTGTAATTATATTGTACAGCATTTTAAACTAAGTGAGCATTTTAAACTAAGAGATATGTGAAAATTTTTGTGTGCTAAAATAAACTCCAATGATGACAATATTAACAATTTAACATAATACTTTACCTTGCAAAAATTTTCATCATGTTTTCATGATCTACAGCACTATAGTACTCTTTCAGATTTCTCTGGAAGAAACAAGTCTTATAATAAGAAGTGGGAAAAATTAATTTAATTTCATTATAACCCCTGAATTTTCAACATAATTCACAGATTTAAAGTAAAACGTTTTTAACAAATAAAAAGGGATTCTTAATTTCAGACGGTTCAGCTAAGTTGAACACAACCTTTTTTTTTTTTTTTTACCATATTTAAACATTTAATACTCTTACTCGAATACATAGTGCTTACACATAAACTTTTCTGTAACTTACATTACTGGATAAACTGGGTAAAACATTAGGATCTGGAGGAGTAAAGCTAAACATCTGAAAAAAAAAAGGTCTCAACAACACACAAAATTTTGAGATATACAAAGGAATTAACTATTTAATTATTCAATAGCAAATAACAGTTATGATTTTTTTAATTTAAGTAAGACAAACCAAAATCACTCTGATAATAAGATGAGAATTGGTTTAATAGCTTTGATTTTCCTGAATTATTTAATAAATTTTGAAGGATTTTTAAAATAACATTTCTACTTAAAAATGTATAACTAAAAGCAAATCTTACATTTTCATTTGCTACAATGGTAACAGGAATTCGTGGTGCAGGGATATCTTGATTATAGCTTTTCTCTAACAGTTGTGTGACACTATTGTTTTCAGATTTATTTGTTATATCTGCTATAAGGTCAAGGAGTTTGTAAAATATTTCAAACCATGGCAAACAGCTGCAAAATAAAAAAGTAAAAAAATTTAATATGTATACATTAGGTGAAATAAAATAATCAGTTTTAATGTAAAAAGTGGTCAGCCAAAGAGAGTAGAATTTGTGACAAGTGTTCATACTCATAAGAGGACTACATTTATTATTGTAATTAAAGTTAATAAATATCTTAACACCTTTGTCATACATTTTTTTATACAGTAGACTCTTAATTTTTCCAGCTTAATTAAAAAATAATTCTTTCTAATAAAATGAGGAATTATTTACTTTGTTAGTGAGAATCTAATAGTTTTTCAGTATTGACTCTTCATCTACAGACTACCTTTTTCCCTTTTTGTGCAATCATATGTCAATGAATGCTAAATAAGTTTAAATAATTTTTTTTTTTTTAAAGTTTAGCTCTTGTTTTTAAGTTAATATTTTGATATTTTTAAATTCATTCAGAACAAAATGCATGAATTTGTTTCTAGCAATTAAATTAGACATCAATAAACTATCTTAAATTGTTTGTTTTTTGTTTCGGAACATAAACATTTTTTTTTATTTACTGTAACAGAGTATAGTTAAACTAAATGTCTTAACAAAATTCCAGTCTGCTCTTCTGGTTGCTATATATACAAATTAAAAAAATGATGATTTTCAAAACCACTAAGATTAATTTGAAAATTTATGGTTTTATTTAAAGAACTTATTTTAAATTTTTTCTCAGACCTTATGTAATATTTTCAATTATTTCTAAGACCTGTTGTAAAATTTTCAATTTTTTTCTAAAACTTGTAGTAAAAATATTTTTTTTCTCAATCTGTTGTCTTAGGTGTGTTGTAATAATATTCACTTTTTCTGTCTTATTTTAGGACACCTTTCCTTAATTAGAAATAGTATAGTATTTATACTTTTATTATGCTCATTTAGTCAGTAGTTTTAATTATTTTTTTACACTGGTCACTTACAATATGTGATAATCTAGCAATAATAATGAAACCCTTCACATAAGATCAGTATCAAAATACCTGTAATACAAGTGTGACTAATTTGTGTAATCTTATTTTGATAAATTCGTTGGTATATCATTTTGACAAGTCCAATTTGAATGGCATTTAATTTAAATATGTTTATTTACTGAGTAATTAAGTGCATATTATAGATCTTCTTCACAGGTCAACAAAATAAAATTCTCAGACCTGTTGGAATTTTTTCAATTTTTTCACTTCATTGTCTAAATTAAAAATAGAATCTATGGAATGCACTTAAAAATCTAATTTTCTGTATGCTTATCTAGTCAGTAGTATAAATTATTTCATTACACTGGTCACTTAAAATATGCAATAATATAATAATAATAATGAAATCCTTCATTACAAAATATCTACAATATATCTGAGATTAACTTTTGAATGCATGAAAATGAAGAAATGGAGAAAAATAAGGTAAATCTAAACATAAAGGGCAACAGGACAATAGTCAAAATCATTTTTTTCTAGCCATCCCACTAATGAGTAATATTTATTACAACCACATAACCCACAAACTCTTCTTGAAAGATAAGTTAAACATAAATGTATGCTGTCTGGAACTTCACATTCTTCAAATAGACCCATGTAAATTAAAATACTTTAATTTGGCCATTTTATACAGGCGTTTTTTATTTTAAATTGTAAAGGAATGGTAAAATGGTTAATTTCTCCCCCACATAGTATATTTTAAAGGATTCTGCATTAAATGACACCATTAGCAGAAAGAAAATTCTGTTAAGATAGCAAATCCTTAAATTCAATAATTTTTCTACCAAAATTTTCCAGTAATTTTCTTATCAAATCTTCTCTAGTTTGACTAGCACAAGTTTGGAAATAACACATTATCTAAAGTTGTTTTTTATGCTGTATGCATAATGTCTACTTTTATATTTATTTTTTTGCAACAATTTTGCTTTTCTATGACCCCACCCCTCCCAAATGTTGCCCAGTCCTTAAAGTATGGTCTTTACTGTACTGTATGGTCTGCACTGCACTGTTCAAAAGAAACATTTATAAGGCACTCTCCTGTACAAAAGCTAGGATCACAGAAAATATGAAGATGAGTTGGTTTTTATTTTTAATAAAGATTGTGTTTTTAATGCTCAGTATAGGAGCATTATGAAATACTATAGCCATTAGGATTGTGTGTTATCTTGCAAATTCTTCTGCCTAATTAGGTCATAAAGTCAAAAGTAATTTAAATAACCTGGAATAGTCCTTAACTCATTTGACAGAAGACAGAGGTAGAAAAAGCAACACATCCTAAAAATTACCTTCTAAAACTTTAAACAGATGGCTCTTTTCAAATTTAAAAAAAAAATTAGCCCAGCAGGCTAGTTTTTTTTTTAAAATAGCTGTTTGAAATATTTATAAATATAATCAAAGAATTACAGCTCAAATAAAATTAAGCCTGTTTATCATAAATATTAAATAGTATTACCTAACAATACAAAGACAAGTCTGGTGTCCTGTAGCATGTCTGCAATACCCAAATCTAAACATACTGTCTATATCAGTCAGAACAAAAGTAAAATGCTCCACTGTTGACCTGAAATTTATAAGTAATTATTTTATCAAAGTGAAAAATGAACAGAAAAAATTTATTAATCTGATCGGCATAATGGTTAATTTTTTTATCAAAGATGGGAATTTAAACTAGAGATGCCCAACCTGTGACGAGTGTGGTATGAATTCAGCTATGAGTGAGAATTGCAAACTTAGAAACTTTAAATGACAGGGAAAAAATACTACTAATACTGCTTCATGTACATTTTTAACAAGATATAAATTTCAGTTTTCTTTAAACCTATCAATTATTTCTAATGGGGAAATGTATTTGTTATACAAGTACTTTGGATCACAAGCACCATTCTGGAATGAATTGTTCTCATAAACTCAGGTTTGACTCTCTTATAAATATATTGAACATAAAATATATATTTTCTATCATTACTACCACTATTAAACAAAATTAGAAGATTTTACTTTCAAAATTTCTAGTTTTCAGATTATTTAAAATAAAATTATATTAGATGCAAATTTTGTATAAAAATTACACTTCAGTCTTGCATGGATAAGCAAACTTTGGGATCATCATGAGTGCCTCCTGAAATTAGAGATTTTTCATTATTAAATAGTACAGACTGATCAACATTTAAAATAGAGAGTAAACATTACAATTTTCAAAGGTACTATTAAAAGAATTTTAATAAATTATAAGTATAACAGAGATCTCACCTTATCATCAAACTCTGAAGGGTATTTCTGTATAATAAATGGAGCTAAAAAAAAAATTTTAAATAATGAATAAAAAGTAAAGGATGTGCTATTCTTATATACAAGCCAAACAGCCGTCAGGCAAAAACAGTAACAAAATAGATCAAAATAAAAGTAAAGAAGAAAGTAAATAATTGAATTGAAATCATTAATAATGTAATAATCAAATAAGAGAAAAAAAATCATATGAATTCATACAATACACCTATCCTCAAAAAACACACCTACAATAACAATTAATATTTCAAGGGAAAATCTGTTAATCCACTAATTTATTTTTGCACCAATATTCAAGTCAAATGTACTATCAAAGGTAACTTAATTTTTTTTTTTACTAATGAGTTGTGCTGAGCATAAAATGGCCTACATTTTTTTGTCATGACTTTTTTTTTTTGAACAAAATGGTGGTTTTTAATTTGAACCAAATCGGACTATTCTTTAAAGAAATTCTAGAAAAAAATGTTGTGAAATGGGCAGATAAATGCTTTTTCTATATTTTTTTTTTTTAATTCCTGTGATGTGTTAAAATAGCTGAATGGTACTGAAAAAAAAAATGAGTTTAAATATATTTAAAAAATGTATGTTATTTATTTGTCATTTATATACATATAGGGCTCATTATTGTTTAGTGCTCTGATTGCTTTGAAGCTTTCAATCTTTTAACATCAGCTTTGTAATTGAACTACTATTTGGATTTTTTTTAAAGCAATTTAGTTTATTTATTTCATTAATTCTTAATAATACACATTTAATAAATGACATTATACAGTACAATAAACTACCGTTATACGTTATTTTTATTAGTTACATTGTTCATATGTTATAACAAAAATCTGTCCTAATTTATATTTTAGTTTTTTGTTTCTAAAAATATGATCTTGAGTTACAGACTATGATTTGAAACTTTGATACTAAAATTATTATGTCTTATCATTAGCTTTTAATGAAAGGGAAATAAATTTTACTTTTTATATTATGTGCTTTTCTAAAGTATTGATTCCTATCATTACCAAACTTAATAAAAAGATTTCTATTAATATCTATGATAAGAAATGTATATTTTGCATATGAAATAAGTTTATCTCTAATTTACAGGTTGGACAAATTACCTATAGCTTCTGAGTTGCACCTGTCTTATGGCATGATAACTTATGGACTATATCATTTGATTTAACATATTAGGCTGTGCTATTATTATTATAGCTAACTCTATATAATACCTCAGGTGCTCACTAATGCCGCTATAATACGGGCATAAGAGGTGCATTAACATTCGCCAACTTTTTATTAAAGGTTTTTCTTCTTATGCACAAATTAAATATTGAGTGTTTTAAAAATAATAAAAGTAAATAGAAAACCACGTTCTTATTTTTTTTTCTTTAATAACTTTCTGAAAATTGTAATTTATAAGCATCTTTATTTCATTCTTATTTTATTTCAAAAATCTTCATTTTATTGAATTTTTGTCTTTAAGTCATAATAAATATCAAAATAAACTTTATTTCAAAGAATTTACATATGAATTTTACACACAGCTAAAGGCCTATAAGAGAATTTTTTGTTTATAAAATAGCATTAATAAAAATGACATTTTTAGGTACCATGGCTAGATCTTAATTTAGCTAAATTTGTGCTATACTTTAACAAAACAATATCTTCTATTATTTGTTATAAATAGACATACACATTTTTAACATACTCAAATACCAGCTTAATATCTCAAAAAGTTTAAAAGTTATCAGCCTTTTAGTATATCATAGCTAGCTAAAAATTCTAGATATTATAAGTGTTTATTAGAATGTTATAATATATTCTATACAACAGAAGAGACAAATCTAGCAAGAACAATGGGGTATTGATAATTATTTTACTCAAATAAAAAGACAAACAAAATGTTCCGAATCAAACATAGTAGGCTAATAATAAGTATTAATTTTAAAATATTCACCATCATCAATTCCTTCTGGTTTAGCAATCTCAACAAATACTTCAAAGAAATGTTCTGGCTTCTCTCTGCAGTGGAAAAAATAATAATGATGAAATTATCCAGCCTTTCATGGGAGTGTAGTCTCTAAATGAACTTTACTTGCTTTTAAAACTACTCGTCTATACAAAAATAACAAATCATTAGCCAGTAATCATTAGGCCTAACATTTACATTTGATTTTCATTCATTCATATCATCTTGGCCAGGTCCTTCTTTCAAGTATAAGAGCCCATTGTGGCCCTGGTTCAAAAATGTTCCCTACCCCTGATATAGACTTAAGACTCAAGTCATACTAAAGAGGATAAGTTAAACCTTCTCTGGCTGAGAGGCTTCTTTCAATTTCAATGAGAATATAAAATGATTTTGCAACTAAAATATGTATTAGCGAGAATCAATCAGACTGTCGTTAACATTTACCCTTATAATTTGTATTACTTTAATTAAAACAAAACAATAATTATGTTTTTTTTTTATTGTAATGGACAATGTATTTAGTAAAATCAGCTAACCCGACGTAAACAAAAGGCACTGAGAGTGAAATGTATGTTTGTATTAATAATTTGAATACAAAAAATTACCTTATTCGAGAACCCATGATAGTGCGAATATAGTTCGAACGCACTCTACTAAAAGATAAAAATGTTCATTTCACTTTGTAACCTATGAATACAATTTAATACTTAAATAATTAATATTTTCATAAATGTAACTCAATTATAGAACAATGGGGAAGCGGAAGTACTCCCTCGGTGGACATTTTGAATGTATTGTTCACATGATAACGGTGAATATCAATGAAAGTATCCATGCTATTATGAGCAGATCAACTCATAAAATAACTCTTATTTACCAATATCGCAATACTATAATCTACAGTTATTGTTGTTGTTTTATTAAGTAATATGTAATATGTTTCTAACGTGAATTTTACGGGATAAGGAGGTTTAATAAAAATAATCTAATGTAATTTATATTATAATTAATTTGTGTTCACCGTAATTTAACTAAGGTGACCGTGTTGTCAATTTTCTGCTGAGTTTGCTCCCTGTATGCAGTGGTTGCAAATTTGGAGATTCTTGGCAAAAAAGCATTTTTGCGAAAGTTATTGACGTTGTAATAAATAATTAGGTCCTTAGAGAGTTCCAGCAAAACTAAAATATTTGGCTCTTAACAATTCCTAGCCATGGGTCACCGATCAAAATATAACTAAATAGACATTCGCCAACAGTGAAGCAACTACACTGACGTACTCACTGGGCTAAATACAAGCGAAAACCGGAGCTAACTCTGAAAAGCCACCACAGTACCAGGGCTCGATTTACCGCCGGGGATATCCCCGGCACTGAGAACTGTCATCCCCGGCTCTGCATTAGCTAATATATCCGTGCCGGGGATGAAACCATAGACATTTATCCCCTGCGCTGGAGAATTTTTAGAGCATTTTCTAAAAAAAATGCTCTATTGTCCCCGTTTTGTCTGTCTGTCTGTCATCACCCTAGATCTCAACAACCATAAGTCCTAGACCCATGATGTATATATCATTTTGTAGGTCTTGGCCTGCCATGTGTGCAGCAAAAGTTCATTTCGCGATCTGACCTCTGAGGGCCGTAAAAGGGGGCTTAGTACCGTTTTTTTTACTATATAAGCTATATTAATAAAGGAGCGCTATAGCTCAGCAACTATAAGTCCTAGACCCATGATGTATATATCATTTTGTAGGTCTTGGCCTGCCAAGTGTACATCAAAAGTTCATTTCGCGATAGGACCTCTGAGGGCCGGGCTTCAGGGCTCCTAAGGAGCTTATATATTATATATACACCTTGTACGTTCAATAACCCATTCATTTGGTGCGAAATACTGCAGCACGTAGTTTCACCAAGATTTATTAAGAAACTCATCAAATGAAATAGTAAGTTTGTGTTCTGAGTTTAATTGAAAGTATCAGAGCTATGCAACAATTGACGGAGTTTTTGGACGATTAAATGACTATAATTTCGAATGTTTTCAATTATGAGTCCTATTTCAGTAACCACAAACCACTTGTAGTTAGATTTAAGAGACAATAATTTTTTTTTCAAATAAAGAAACGTCTTTATAATTTTTTTTACAGATATATGCATTACACAATAGAATTTATAAACATTTCCAAAATTTACAAATATTTACACGAAAATGCGCTAACACGTCCTGTGTCCAGAATGGAACAGGCTTAATTGCTTGTTGTTCATCCCCGGCTCTGGTTTTTTCTTAAATCGAGCACTGCACAGTACTGCGTCAAAAAGTACTAAGGTATGCTCACACTGATTGGCGATACGATGAGTGGACCCCTCCCCCCCCCTTCCCGTTACGCCATTGGAATAATATAATAGAAAAATAATTCAACCGAAAAAAAGAGAATATTATATAGCTAGCGCTGGTGTTGGATCAATAATTCATTATGAAAAGAGAGATTAGAAAAGACACTGATTACTGTACTCAGACTCGTTCTTTTGAATTGGTTACCTAGTCCCCGTTGTTATTGACCCCACATAGGAACTTTAATCTTGCTGTAACGCAAGAAAAAAATGTTCAGGCTTAATCTATTTTTATTTAATAGTACACACTTTGTAAGCCATCTTGCTACACTAGAGGGGTCTACTAAACACTATGGGCGAGTTTCACATTCTGGCAAGGCCCACATTGCTGAAACTCAGACCCACAACAATGATGTACAATCTGGGCGTTTGTCCAGCTAAATTTGACTGAACTGTTAAGGAGTCAGTTAGGCCTCATTATAAAAGATCGTTAGTGATTCAAGATTTGCAAGCTGCATAATTGTTTGCGTTTTCCGCCCATGGTCCCCAAATTTACGTTTCCACAGGTGTCCCCATCCCTCACCCCCCCCCCCCAAAAAAAAAAAAAAAAACAGCACAAGAACGTCTATGTTGTGGGTTTTACTCCTAAATACAGAAAAGGGTTGTCCATTTAATTACTTCAACAATTTAGGCTTGGGGGGGGGGGTCGGAAATTCCCCCCTCCTCTCTCTCTCTCTCCCCTCTCTCTCCCCCTCTCTTTCTCTCCCTCACTCATTTTCTCTCTCTCTCTCTCTCTCTTTCCTCTCTTTCTTCTCTGTCCCCTCTCCCTCTCTCTCACCCCCCCCCCTCTCTCTCTGCCAAACTTCATTGAACAAAAGTACATTTTTATTAAATAATGAAGAAAAAAAAACAGTTAAAAACAAGCGAAACAGCAAACCAAAGTAATCGAAGAGTCGCACTCAGCAATATGGGCAACATTTGGCCGATCAATAGCATTTACTTTGTCTTGATTACATTCTTATTGGTTGTAATGCATACGTGATAAAAGAGAAATGATTTGCCTATTAAAATAATTACGAAAGACAGCATTACTGACAGTTGTAAAATAAATATGGCATAATATGATAGAACAGTTCAAGATGGTAACTTTGTGGGAACAAAACAATTTTACCTGTGGTTGATCAGCTATTTCTTTCTGTAATTTACATAACCATGAAAGTTTTTGTGAGTGCCATCCAGCCGTGCCCGTGGGTGGGGAGATGTTGAAACCGATACATTGCCCCGGAGCCCATGGTGCTCAATCACAAAGTGTTCACATTTTTTATATACAACATACATGTATTTTGAGGGTCAAATATGTAATATTATATATATATATATATATATATATATATATATATATATATATATATATATATATATATATATATACAGGAAACTGTATTTCCTAAGGTTACCACAGGGGCTGTCCATTATTATTGTCAACAAATTTTTGGCGATTTATACCTCCCCCTTGTCAACAACTTGTCAAACTTCCAGAGACCCCCCCACCCCATAAAATTACGTCAACACCCCAAAAAAAAAGGTGGCTCCCAAAATGTTTATGTTGCAAAATTAGTAGGAATATAGTTAGTTTAATTAAAATACTGAATGTTAAGCGAGTGTGACACACTACAAACGCTGCTTAGTTTTCCTATTTATTAAGTAATTATATTAAATTAAAAAAAAGTAACATTGTTGACGTCAACTTTTCTTGACCTCCCCCCCGTCAACAATTGTCAAAAATTTTCTGACCCCCCTCCCCCCTATTTTGATGACATAATTAATGGACAGCCCCACACCAGCCCTGGATGAGAACATCAAAGCAATTCTTCATTTCTCTTCAGAACTTGTAAATTCAGATTTCTTACAGCACAATATGGCACGTACAAAATACGCAAACACAAATACGCACGCACACATAACAACGGCATGCTACAAAGAGCACTGGCAGAGTTTCGAATGTTGTTTTTTTTGTGGTGGTTAAACTCTCGATGTTCCTTTAGTAATAGTAAATCTTTTTATTTTCTGACATTGTGGGAGTATCTCAACCCCCAGAGGAATCCGACCGCAAAGTTGAGATGAAATGAGCAATGAAGGGGGATAACCCATGCCATCAACGTTCATTGCACTAACAAAGAGATGTAGGGATAAACAGGCAGCAATGACAGTTCTGGAAGGCGCCACAGCAACGTGTCGTCGGGGAGGTGAGTGTCCCCCTTATCGTGTGTACGGGGAAGGCCCTGTTAAAAAAAAATGGGCCGTAAATGCAGTATCCCTCTTCTACCTTGCCCACGATTCTTGTAAGGATGGCAACAGAGAAAAGTCAAAACAGGTGAAAGAAACAAGATTTTAGTCCTGAATATATGCATTCCTTATCTATTTATCCATTGCTAATATCTATACTCATTACTAACCTCTATATCCAGAGCTAGTAATAACTTCTAAAAACATTCCTAATCTCAATATAGACTAGACTACTAGCATCTACATCAAGTATTAATCTCAATAAAGGAGTGCCATCGTCAATATTCATCACAAACCTCAATATCTTACACTAGCTTCTACATTTAGTACTAACCATACATTTCTAAGTTAAACCATGCAAGTCTACACACCTTGGGCGCAAGAAGGAGCACAAATAAACATTTTTAAAATTACAGGTGAGACTATGAGTAAAAAAAAAACATCCTAAGTGCAAGTACAATTACCCAAGATGTAAGCATAGGTGCAAGAACCAGAACTTCAAAAATGTGGTAAAACACGATTAGCCTATATAAAAGAGCCCCACAACTGACAATCTACCTTGATTATCAGCAACTGAGACCTTCCCATAGGCCACATTTGCATCCATTGAAATGCCAATAATCCTTTGGGTCTGTAAAAAAAAAAGTAATGTTCCCTTAGCCCTAATGGGCCATAATTCGTTTCTATAACCTCTGCATATGAAGGGATTGTGTGATTAGTACAATGCCCTGCCGCCTTTACTTCTTCAACAAGTCAGGTACTCAGTTAAAGCTGGGTGGACTTGTGGGATGACTTCGCACCAAATTTCAGCTGGAAAAATTCCATGGGGCCCCACCGAGGATCGAACCCAGGACTCTCAGGTTGATAGGCGAGTATCTACGCCCCTCTGCCATCCATCCCACTCTGGTTGACCCACAGATGTCACAAAGACTGGCTGTTACCTTTGAAATGTGATTAAAAACTCATTATGCAACAACTATCAGCAAAGAAACTTTGTTATACAAATTGAAATGAGAGGTTAAAAAAAAAGTTTATTTAATTTACTGTTTTTAAAAGTAAGTTCTATTTATTTCTGAACAATCAATTTCTGATTGATACAAAATAAATATTATTAATTCCTAAATTATGACCATGGAGGAAATTTATTGCCTAATAAATGAAATTAAAGTCGTGTTTGAAAAAAACACTGCTCTGTGACTGATTTCAATTTAAATATTTCTTTTGTATTTTACAATAACAGAATTAAGCACATTTAAAAGTGTGAATAAGCCTCTTAACAGAATGTATAATTTGCAAAAGTAGCTATAGTATCTAAATAAATATTTTCCGTCTCAAGTTCATCTGTCTGCTTTAGATCAAAAGTAAGAATTAAGAATGCAGTTTCTTGTTTAAATAATAATGGCTTCTTTATGTCTGTGTCTCGATTTAATAAATGTTTTAAAAAAATCTACAGTTTTCAATAGTCTCTGTGCTTTTAAATATGAGATGCTATAGTCTAAAATATTTTAAAGTAATGCATGTAATAAAATATTAGCATACAAATTATTGTTTTTTTTTTTTTTTAGAGCAGATCAACATTTAAAAATCATCAAACAAAAACAATTTTAATTTTTGAATAGTTGTGAATAAAAAATTGCACCGTTTATCATAACAAAAATCCTTTTTAAAGTTGATCTTATATAAGAAAAAGAAATTTTGCAAAATTTCTATATACAGATCTAGGCATATTATTTTATTTTTATATCAAATAGTTCTTAGTTTTTAATTAATAAAGTAAGACTACGTTACTGAGACTATGACTTACACTATATAAATCTATTAGGTCAAATATATTGAGCAATTTTTAACATAATTAGAAAAAATGTCTGCTCATGAGATTGAATGGCTGAATGGTTAAGTAAAAGGCTCTACGTGCTAACTGCCAAGGTTCAAATACTACTCAAGAATACTTTTCTTTTATAAAAATAATTTATCTCTTAGGTCGTAGTAAGGAAAAGAACTACAGTAATTAGTTTTTCAATTTGTTCATAGCAAAAAAAAATAGACCTCAAAGTTGAACAATGGTCTATTTCTATCCAAAGGTCTTGCAGGGTACAGCTAGTTTTTGAATAAAAATGTAGAGAGCATAATGTTCAAATTAGCGTCTGAGCAATTTTTTTCCCACTTATATCAAACATTCAGTGTTAATCTCTTCTGTGACTTATCTCTTTATCGAGAACACTTTTCTATTCTTTTTGTGATAAAGATACCAGGTCATTTATTAATAATATCTAAATTAAAATTTAACAATGAAAATAAAAGGATAACATTATCAACAGTTACAACATCTCAAAAGTATTTTATTTCAAGTAAATTAAAATTAAACCATTCTGTTATTTTACATTTCAAAAGTACAGAATAACTCAAGTTTTCACCTTGACCTTAAATATAAACCAAAAAAAAAACCAGGCTGAAATTTAACATGACAGATGTGGAATTTCATCAATGTATAATAGAACAAATATTTAACACATGAATTAATTATTGGTTATGCCAAGTTTTAAAAAGAAATATTAGGACTGTGATTAACATTTTCTTTGAGAACTCATGACAAGAGTGTTAGATTCTGTGATATACTATAGAACTACTGCAGACTGTGTAGCAGGCTGGTGGCCATCAGTTCAGTCTGAAATATAATTATGTTTATAAGTTACATTTAGACAGTGCATGTATTAACTTCAAATAACTGTAAAAGTTTATCTTAGAGAAGTAAAATGACTTAATATTTTTCTTTGCTTAATGAAATAAATTTAATAAAACACACTGGCTAGCATTGAGGTGTGTTCTTTATACAGTTGAGCCACCATTTAAAATTTAAGACTTTATTATCTACCCTGGGTTTCTGGATATAAATTTGATTATCTACCTTTAACTTTTCCATACAAAAATCCTTTTCCTTCAGCTCATGCTTCATTTGATGATGTTCTTCGATTAGTTTGCCCGTGTGTTGTATGAGGCTGTAGTTATTCTCCAACAATATTTTCACCATTAAACTTTCTACGTGACTTTCTGACTTCCGGGGAGACTTATCTTTAATTGTGTATTGATTAGGACCAAGAAAGGGGAAAGCAGATGTCGGAGGTATAACAAGATCCTGATTCTGGAATAAATAAGTTATGAAATGTATTATTTTATGGCTGAAAATGAATAGTTATTTTTATGAAATAAACACAATAATAATATAAAAAAAAAATTCTCAAATTCCATTTCTATTTCAAATCCCATAATATTATTAAAAATTATCACTTACTACAAAAGAATAATTGTTTAAAGGACAAATTGTACTTTTACTGCCTCCTTCACCTAATGTAAAGAGAACAACTTTTTAAAATTCAATTTTCTCTTTCTGAGTGGAGAAGATTTTTTAAAAATAGTCACATTTAGAAGTGTAGTACAATGACATGAATTAACGATAGATGGCATAAAAATATTTATAAATAATTTTTTTTTCATGTAATACAGACTACTTAACTGCTATAAATCTAGCTACTAGTGTATTAAATGACAATAATGACTTACTAACTTACATAACTTATTTATTTCTGCATTTAAATCCACTAAATCTCTAGATGACAAAACTTCTAATTTCTGAAAAAGTTAAAATACAAGCATGTTAAAAAAAATGTAAATGAATACATTAAAAGTTTTAAATTGATGTAAAATGACTTGAAATTTTAAAAATGATTCATTAAAAATTTGCCAAGTGAAACTTACAAAACAATTATTCTTATGATTGTTTTCCATCACATCTTTCAGGCAATGTTTGGCTTTGAGAAGTAATGTCATTTGAACATTTACAGCGGTCTTATCTTCAAACTGAGCTAATTTTCTGTATATCTTAAAGTAAAAACATACATAAATATAGGATAAAAAATTAAGTGACATATTTTTTATTCAAAGTTAAAGTATTTCATAAAATTAAAACTCAGTAGCAATTAGCAAAAAAAAAAAGTATACTGAAACAAAAATGAATAGTAAAATATGCGTCAATTTAAAACACATTTCTAGAATATTTTAAAAACCTCACTTTGGCCATGAAATATTTAGCCCAAAGAGAATGTAGTGATGTAAAAGTCTGCAGTGCTGCCATCAATTGATTACTGTTTAAATTTATACAAGCCATGGCAAAATTTGCCTCCTCTGCAATTGATGCAAGTAAATTAATGGGAATATTCTCATCTCCTGTCTCAACAAAAAATCTCTGATTATCAAGTGGACGATCTCTAAAAGAAAAATATTTTAAATCCTTTATATAAAGTGCTTACAAAGAGAGAAAAAAAAATTGTCACTGAAAATTATATAAGTTCTGAGTCTTCAACAAAGACTACAAACAGTGTGCCCCAACTGTAATAAATGATCCTCTTACAGATGCTAAAGTTATTTATACACACATGTATATCCAGAATATATCAACACTGACAAATAATACACATACATGTGAATATTTTTCAGGGTTTGTTTTGTTTGCATCCAAAAAAACGCAGCTTTCTCTTCTAAAGCAATCAAATCTGATGTGGAATAGTTGCCATTCAAACCAATTTCAACCATGTTTTTCACCTAAAAAATTTTAATCAGATATTTAAAACTAATGATTTTTAGACTTTGAGGAATTAAAAAAAAAATTAGACGTGAAAAAATATTTGTAAAAAATTAAATATAATAGCGAAGAGAAATTTTCTAATACTACAAAAAAAAAAAACTCAGATTTCTCAATGTTAACTAACCTTAGCATCAAGACATTTTGCTATGTGTGCACTCATCATTAAAGACATTCCATGAGAACCAGCTAACCTCACAGTTTCAACACCTTGCTTTAATACAGGCCACACAAAGGAAGCAACATCTCTTAATAAATAATTCCATGGTAATTAATTCAAGAATTCATTCAAAAAAATATGACATAATTCATGAACCATATACATGTAGCAATAAATAAATTCTGATCAAATGGTTTGCACGACCCTAAATGAAAATGTTGTTTTTTCCCAGAGCCATTTGAAAAAGCTGTTTTTGTTTTTGTAACCTACTTGTAGAAAACTACAATATGCTAGAGTATAAAAGTGTCATTAATTTTTTATACAGATTTTCCTTTTTAATTTGCAGACTAAAAAACTTTTAGATTTCCAACAAACTGACCCAATAATAAGAAATAGTTATAATTATGCATACATGGATTCTCATTCTATGAATTATAAAGTTGAATTTTGTTGCAATCCTAATGTGAGAACCATTGTTCTAATTCATCTGATAAAATTTAAATGTGCACATTTATTAATGAGCTAAGTGAATTAAAAATCCCTTATTTCAATATCCAGCAAATTTACTTATTAGTCAATACCATGTATCTTAATCAGATTAATAACTATATAAAACAACTTACTTGTCAGTCTGGGTACAGAATTTATACGCAGCTGACCACCATTGCTCCTGCAGCTTTGTACAAAACTGGGGGTTAATAATTACTGGTAGAAGAATAGGACAATGTGATTCATTTTCAGGAAATGTGTTATTTCTACTCCAAATGACACCTGATGCACAGCGAACAGATGACAACAGAAAAACCTAGATGATTTATTTATAAATTTTTAACTTACAAGTAAAAAAAATTATTTAATAAAAGAAAAAAGGAAATATTTTCAACATTTTTAATAATAATAACGCAGTTTTAATAAACAAAAAAAAAGGTCCAAACATATGTGTGCAATCAATATCAAGAATATATTCAAGCTATTCAAAATTTTATAGTTCAATTATTTAATACTCACAAACATATCAAGATGGCTTAATTTATCATCTAAAGCTTGGGGTAAATATCTTGTCTTAAAGGAAGATGTTTCCAATGGAATGAAATTATCTGTGACAATTACAAAATTGTGTATCATTCACATAAACATTTATGGCCCACATATTAATTAAACAGCTTTGCAACATACCAAAAAAAAAATGCTGTGGAAAAAAGCCACTATTACACATTATTTTAAATGTTTTTAGCAGCTAGAAAATACAAATGTTAAGTTCATGTAACTCAATGAAATAGTGATACCCCAAAACCAGAATGAACCAAATACTTAAACAGCTTAGAATACAATCGGATAGTAAAAAAAATGTTCTAGAATCCAAATTTTCTTAGAAGTTCGAACGTCCAGTAGATATTTTTTCTTTTTTTTTTTTTTTGGTATTTTTCCCTAGTGCTCATACAACCTTTGTTCAGCAGACTAGATATCTCCTTGTAGTGAAAGCAACTTGGGTAATTCTTTTAGCTTTTCCTGCTTTATTGTTATTTTTCAAAATGTAACAATAATTTTGTTTATTTGCAATCCAAATAGTTGTATTCTATATTTACCTTAAAACTGATATGATTTAAAACTCCTTGGAATCAAAAAAATTTCAGAACAGGTTAATTTCAGATTCTAATGAACATTAATAAGTATCTATAAAAAAAAAGTACTTACAGCTCGGCTGAACATCTATGTCTACGGAGTAATATTGAAGACACAGCCATACAATATGAGGCAAACTACTGAGATGAATCTCTACAGCCACTGGCAATTTTATAAAAAAGAATATCCTCATAGAAAATCAAATATGCGCCCATGATTTTGTATAAATTAAATTTTAAAAAAACTTGCTAAAAATTGTCAATTTTAGTTTTTAAAGTCTTAAATTAATGACAACTATTTTTATTTTATGAATAAATATGGATTCACCTTTATCAATATCACACAAGTGATTCTCAGAGAGTATATTACTCACATCTGATGATCCAATTATTTGATTAAAAAGAAATGTTTCCCCCATTTCTTCTTGGCTCAAAGAGGAATACAATTCCTCACAAATATTGCTATTGATAGGCACAACATGGCTGAAGCATTCACTCCAAGTATGTGATTCAGTAAATGAAAACTGCTTTAACATGTGTCCTATTCATAAAACATCAAATGCTGCAATTACAATATTTTAAATAATCTATTTAAAAAATTCAGATATTCAAAGAATTCATAACAAACTTAAAATGGCAGATAATGAGAACACAAGCATGATTTCCCGAACATTTGTATAACAGGTTTTCAAAGAAAGTGTAATATTTTTCGTTTTAGTCAATTTGAAATTCCATAGGGATTCCAGAATTTTTCCACAGCAATTTTCGTAGCTAAAATAAGTAATTTTAAACTAAACAAAAATTTCATTCTTGTCACATGCAGTTCAAGCGTTTTTATTCTTTACAAATGCAACTCTTTTGAAAAGTTTTTTTTTTCCAGAATATTGAAAAAGTAATTAGTTACAAAACATACCAAATCAATCAGCTTTTTACAAAAGCTAATTTTCATGGGTGTAAAAAAATAGCATGTGAATCAACACTAGGTATTAAAAAAACCCAACTAAATACAGGATCCAATGAAGTCAGAGTTGCTCTAGCGGAAATTCAAACTTGGCCTAGGGCCCCCTAGTTTACTGTCAGTACTTTTATATTGGCAGCGACAAGGTAGGGCAATCTGAGGATCTGTCAAGAGTCTCAAGCTTAAATTTACTTTCAGTTTGGTGTTGTTAAAGGGGACCCCAATAGAGAATGACTATGAATGAAGGTTTAAAGTGGCGACAGGGATTTCAAAAGAGAAATAAACAGCCTAATTACATCCACAATGTCACCTCCATGGTCAAGTGGTCAGATAGTAATTATATAAGGCTTATTTTCTTGATTTTCACTCCAACCATCTGATTACATTTTGTCGCACTTTACCCTATTAAAAAAATAAAATTATGTAACATTTGCGTACATTCCCACAAATAATAATAATAAAAAAATAACTGACACAGCAGTTAAATATCAAAAGTCAGAGGTGGGCACTTACAAAATGTAAGTACATGTACTTACATATAGTATAAAATAGTTAAAGAACTGCACTATAGATAATTTATCAAGATTTTGTTAATGAAATTCATGGGGTTGTAACAAAATTTAACCTGCATCTAACAATTAAAATTTAATGTAAGAACATCATCTCCACCCTACAAATATCACTACCACATTAATACGCTAAAAACGCAACCACTACAACAGTCACCTAACACACCAGGTGAGCCCATCCCTACCTGTCACATTGAATCACATAATTCCTTAAAAGCTATTCATAGAGCGTCCAAATATTCTCAATTCTTTTAAAAAGAATGGAAAAGATATAAAAATAAGTCACTATAGGATTCCCAATTATTATTGTTTTATCTTGGTACCAATGAAAAAAAAAATAAATTCAGTGTGCTAAAAATGCCTGGTAGAAGGATACATTTTCAAATTCCATAGGTGTCAATTTTTTTTTCAATAAGGTTTTCCATAGCGTGGAAAAAAAAACATTTTACTTCAATTTCAAGTGAAGAGATAACTGAATTTTAAAAATTAAACTTTAAAGTTTAAACACAAAATCACTGGTCCAATCAAAATTGTATATAATTAAATACAATTTAATGATATCCATCAATGTACGAATTTAAATTCATTTTTAGAAAAAAAAAAAGTTTAGGGCATGAGTATTTATTTCATGAAATGTTCAATTAGTGGTGTAAAAAAAGATTTCAATAGGTAAAATAAAGTTTGGAGTGTAACGCTGATGTATCAGTTTCCCACTTTTTTTTTTGCTAAAAAAAAGTCTAATAAGCTACAAATAAATGCACTGAAAACAACTATGAAAATTTATTTTTTAATATGTTCATAAAACCCAGTAATGCTCTATGAAGTTTTATAGCAACCGAGATTACTTTATCTAATGATGTCATTGAGGCATTAAAATGATCAAAGGTATAGATAAAATTAAAGTAAAGGGCCATCGGGGCTGATAAAGTGTAGAATTCATCTGTTCCTGTAACATCAGCTTAAAAAGGAATTGTGTGGTTAGCACAATGCCTAGCCATCTGTACTTCCCCTGCTTAAGTGAGGTACCCATTTAAAGCTGGGTAAACCTGTGGGACTTAAAACAAATTTTAACACAGCCTGGAAAATGTCCCTTGGTTCTCATTGAGGATCAACCCCAGGACTCTCAGGTTGAAAGTCAAGCTCTACACAACTCTACCATTCACCCCACAAAGTTATAAAAAGTTACACTTTTTTATAAAACATTTCAGAGAAAAACAAAGTTTCCAAACTAATGTTAAGAACTTGTGACAATCTGTCATAGCTTTAAAAAGTTTTCAAACTAATGTTAAGAACAAAGAATTTCTCACCCACTTGTGACAACCTGTCATAGCTTTGCAGATTCCACCATTTGCAGAGCCTTGTTAATTCATTCGGAGATTTCAAAAAGCATTTAGTTTGATAATCTATTGGGGGAACATTTTTGCAAAACATAAAACAAACTCCAGCATAATGAAGGGCTTCTTTCCATGACATAAGACCCTGAAAGAAAAACAGTACACTTTATTTAACAAGAATTTTTCATAACAATGTAATCAAAATTAAAAACATTTTTCAAGACTGAATTAAAACACAGAATAATATGCTTAATTGTCTAGTATATGATTTAGTATATGAGCATTGTTAATTTAAAACATAATGTAGCTTTTTACAATCAATATATGATGTTGAACTGCAGATAGATTAAGAAAAACATTAGGAAGGAAGGGTCACAATTATTTATAACATACTCAATATTAGCCTGAATAATTGCAATGGTGCTTTCCCCGAATAATTATTTCTCTTGTTAATATTTTAAAGGAACTTTTTTTTTACAATATTTCATTTAAAATTTGTTTAAATGAAAGCATTTTATCATCAGTTTATACATTTTTGTGTGAAATTGTTTTAATTTTCTGACAGAGTTTAAAGCTTATTGAATTCCTGTATTTTCTTTTACATATTAATACATGTATTTTAATAAAAAAAACAAGAAATATATGTCCCAGATAAAATTGTAAGCAATTTAAAAAAAACTTCATGAAATATTATAATGTTAACAACAAAATATCGAAGAAACTTATTAAATCTGTCATTACGGAATCAGCCTTTTTTAATAACAAAAGACCAGCAATGTATAAAAGTTGTCCTTTCATTTCAGTTAGAAGTCCAGTCCAGGTTTCTTCTATGTATGGTAAAGTATCACAATGTCTTACATGCTGGTCAAATCTAAAGAAAATGTACAAAGAAAGGAAATAAAGATATTAATTAAGTAGCAAATTTATATAAAGAAAGCTATGAAGTGTGTCACTGACATGAATGAAGCTTAACTATTTTATTTTACTTAAAATTAGAATGCCAAGTAAGGAAAAAAAACATAATTCAATTCATATTAATTAATATTGCAAAAAGTTTATAATAATTTAAAGTTTACATGATGGAAAATGTTTGAAATATTCCTTCATTACCTGATCAAGAACTGGGAAACTTCTGTGATGTATTTACATGCAATGCTGTAATACACCAAGTTCCTAAGTATGTGCAGTAAATGCAAGTTGTACTCTAGTTCAGTTTTACACTCAGGATATAATCTAAAATACTCCTGTTAAAATTGAAATAGAAAAAAAAAAAGTTACAAATTTAGTATTTTCCAAAAATATGTCTTCAACTCTTTCAAATGGGTTTAAAAGTCAGCCATAAGGAATAATGTTTGTAAAAAAAAAATAACGTAATAAAAAACATCAATATTTGGACATATTTTGTCAAAAAAGGAATAAATAAATGTACTAGGTTAGTCTACAATTCCATTAATTTACATAAAGTTATAGATTGTATTTAGACACGATTCACTAACTATTTTAGGACATTCATAGACTAAAATATAGCCAACATAAATATGTCAACACATAATACATACAGATACTAATCATTTTAATTTCTTCAATAAGTAATTACTTAAACTTACCTCAAAAACATGGAACATTGATGTATTCCAGTCAATACAACTGTAGTATTCAGTATTTAAGTTATATTCAAGTGCTGAGGTATAAGCATCCTTTACACTCCTACTCAAAACCACAGAGTGCTTAGGAAACTTCAAAGTGTTTGAATCAAAACATTCAACAGTAGAACACTTGTAAAGAAAAGATTCACTTTTTATTAATACAGTGAATTACTAAAGATATTGATTCTTTTCACACTCTACAAAAAAAAATAAAAAAAATAACTAAGTTCACTATCTGGTTATGTGGGATATTTTTTATGCTTTAGTTTGAGTAGAATTATTTACCTCTCTGTTGTTATCTGACTTAGGTCCAGATATATGTACTGGTAAATGAACAGCAGGTGATACATTTTTATCCTTATGTTATGAAACAAATGAAAAGAATTTCTTTCAAAAAGTATGATTTCTTTAAGTGTTAATAAAATAACTCAGTAAATCAATTTCAAAATAACTTTAATAAAATTATAGAAAACAATTTATTACCTTTATTCTACTAATAACATCACTGTCAGGCAAAAAAACTTCACACTTTTCAATACAGTACTAAAAATACATATATAAAAGAATTTTTAAACATATTAAAGCTAATTTTAAGAAATATTCTTCAAAAAATGTACACATGATTAAAAAATATTTGAATACATGACTGATAATTTCTTTATTAAAACTATTTCATCTGAAGGAATATCCTTTTTAAAAAAACAAAATATGAGAAAATTTCCCTCAACCAGAAATCCTGTCTTAGATTTTATTTATGTTATTCTTTCATACACAAATACATTTGCTGATTCTCTACAATGTGTGACAGTTATACAACACCATCACATATTTATTTAAACTTATGAAATGCTGGTTAGTTGGGATTTTTTGTTTGCTCCTTTCCAAAACGTAAACATCTCTACTAAACATAGCTACAACAAAGGAATAATGTATTCATAGATACAAATGGAGATTTAGCCAATTTAAAGTGGTCAAATTCACACAGTATATATATTTAAATGTTTTCAAATTTTAACATGTAATAATGCTTTCTGCAAAAATGTGGTATAAAATTTATTCGTTGTTTTTTATCACACAATTGGTCCTATTAATTTACCTTTAATTTTTCATCATCCATACCTAACTCACTGTATAAATCACAAACTGAAATTTAAAAGAAAAAGTGTGATGTGAATGACAGAACTATCTATAATAATAAACACAAGTAATTTGTGTATGCGCTTTAGGGGAAGATCTTAATTTTAGAACAGAATTTAATTACTGTGCATGCCTGCTATAGAACTACGTTGCCAAAAAACAAACTAATATTATTGTTAATAAAATACATAAAAATGCAAAATTATGATCACAAAATAAATTGACCAATTGTTTATTTAATTAATAAATAATGTAAAAAGTTGTCTCAACTAATTGGTTAAATTTCAAGTTATTCACAGCAATGTATGAATGATGACCTAATTATTATAAACCAACAACACAGTTGTAATGAATTTCTAAGTAACCCTCAAATGCTTAAGAAATGTAAAACTTATAATTGATAGAATTCATTTATAAGTTATTAAGTTATCATCAATTCAGAAAAGAATTTTTTGCTCTAAAAGTTGAAGTTTATAAATTAACATAAAAAAATATGCAGAGGTTTTGCATAATTTAAATAGTCTGAAATAAATGTCCCCTTATTTATTTCTACAATTAGACATACTTTTTGTCACTAAGTGTTCTTGAGTGACACCAAAACAGCCGAGATCTAGAGCTCTGAAATTTAAAAATAACTAAATCATTACTAAATTTGTTGAAAGTTTTAACACTTTTAATCAATATTTTATGAAGTAAAGTGAAATTATAGTTTAAAAACAAAAATTCTAACTAGTTTATTTCCTCATTTATTTTTAACAAATGTTGTTCTGACCTCGCACAGAAAATATTGCCAACATGGAAATCTTTTTTTGAGCAGTAAAATCTAGTTGTATAGGGAGATTTAGCTTTTTTATTTTAGGGAATAGAGATTAGAGGAAAAGAATTCAAAACTTTAAACATTATTCCATTATTAAAACAAAAGAAATGAGAATTCCTGATAGTCCAGTAGATATAACATATTTCTGAACTTGGAAATTATTCTATTTTATATCCCACTCTTTCAAAGGTCTGGAGTATGTATTATTTTTATGTTCAATACTTTGAAGGTTTCTTTAAGTTAATAAATGGCAATGCAGTTTAAAAATGATATAAGTCAATAAGTGTAACTATATTGCAATAAGAAATATCAAGTGAATTTTATCAGTGACTTCAATAATTTTAAAAGAAAATGATTCTATAGAATAAAAGTTACACCTTCTATAACAGTTAACAGCCACTTCTTTTAAACCCAATGCTTCATTAATTTCTCCCATTAGCTGGTGAGCTTGAGGTACAGTTTCTTGAAATTTCAAGAAAGATGATAAATACCTGCAGTTACACATGCAATGCAAAACAGTCAATATGAATTTAAATTATAGTTTTAAAAGTTAAAAAAAAAATAATTTAAAATAACAAAGTTGCATTAATAATGTTTACATTTTAGCTGTAGAATATTCATGAATCTCAGAATATAGTCTAGCAATCTGAAGCCCAAGCATACATCTCTGTGAAGAAAACAATATCAAATTCTAAATATATCAAAATTATATAAACAGAATAATACTCAAGTGAAAGATATAGTTAATGATATGAAAGTATGTGACTTGTATAAGATGCAATGCTTCAGAGATATATCAAAGAGAATTGTAACTTTTTAATATAACATTCAGTGAACACATATTGTACTATAATTATCTAAGTTGTAAATTGTGAATGCTCTGTAAATCTCTTTTCAATAATGCCCAGCTTTTAAATTTCTTCTATTACCATATCATGTGCAATCTCCACAGTCTTTGCCGACTTGTATTTTTATTCTAAAAAAAGACCATAAAATATGTAGTGTTGCAGTAAAAACTTTCTTTACTCTACTGACATAAACTTTCTAAAATTAAACCATAGTATATAGTGTCAAGGCATAGACCATAACGTGGCATAACATTACCACATCGCGATATTTCAGTGCCACAGTGGGCAGCTTTTATGGACATATAATAAGACTAATAATGTCTGAAACTAAAAAGGAACTGATAAATAGCCCCATCCCCCGAAAAAAAAAAGGTTATATGTCCCAAAAAAATATGTTTTCTCAATCTGCTCTGACCTAATGCACTAACGGTAGGAGTGGAGACAGTAGTCGTGAGTATAGTTTCTAGGTTTCCAAACTAAACTGAACAGTGCATTTTAAAAACAACCCACTAATCACTCATTTGATTAATAAGTACCTCTCTGTCATTCTTTTTCCGTGATAGCACTGATGCGACATGTTTGTCTAGGTCTAATTTTCTTTTAAACATTTTAACAACTCATTTGTAAATAATTTTAAATCTCCGTGATTATAAAAATTGGGACGCCATTACTGTTTATGTTCTTACATGCGAATTTCAGGAAAGGGAACATTTCGCATGTTAATTTTTTAATCGCCCACAATTGTGACATTTAATTTTTAGAGCATTTTCGAAAAAAAATGCTCTATTGTCCCCGTTTTATCTGTCTGTCTGTCCGTCTGTCCGTCATCACCCTAGATCTCAACAACCATAAGTCCTAGACCCATGATGTATATATCATTTTGTAGGTCTTGGCCTGCCAAGAAATGACTTTTTTCCATTTCGCGATCTGACCTCTCAGGGCCGTAAAAGGGGGCTTAGTACCGTTTTTTGCTATATAAGCTATATTAATAAAGAGCGCCTATATCTCAACAACCATAAGTCCTAGACCCATGATGTATATATCATTTTGTAGGTCTTGGCCTGCCAAGTGTACATCAAAAGTCCATTTCGCGATAGGACCTCTGAGGGCGGGCTTCAGGGCTCCTAAGGGGCTTATATATTATATATACACCTTGTACGTTCAATAACCCATTCATTTGGTGCGAAATACTGCAGCACGTAGTTTCACCAAGATTTATTAAGAAACTCATCAAATGAAATAGTAAGCTTGTGTTCTGAGTTTAATTGAAAGTATCAGAGCTATGCAACAATTGACGGAGTTTTCGGACGATTAAATGACTATAATTTCGAATGTTTTCAATTATGAGTCCTATTTCAGTAACCACAAACCACTTGTAGTTAGATTTAAGAGAAAATAATTTTTTTTCAAATATAAAGAAACGTCTTTATAATATTTTTTTTACAGATATATGCATTACACAATTGAATTTATAAACATTTCCAAAATTTACAAATATGTACTGAAAGTAACATACGTACTGATACATAACAAGAAAATGCGCTAATACGTCCTGTGTCCAGAATGGAACAGGCTTAATTGCTTGTTTTATGTTTACCTTGATGTAAATCTGCTCTAAAGCATATTGTGAATCAGAATCTCCCCAACATTTGCTTAATCATGTGTTGTCTAAGTACGACCCGCAAGTTTAGTTCATTATCATTAAGCCAAACAGTTAGTAGACCTGTTGGAATAAGCAGGATAAAACGTATGGAACACCTTCGTTTGGGCAGTTATTTTGCCCAAATTTGCATCAAAATATGTAAATAAAAATACTTTAGAAAGCTAAACGCCTTACCCAGACTTGGTGCCCTGACGAGCTTTAGGGTTGCACCACCCCTACTTACGACCCTGGGGCAGGGTCGGCCTTACGAATTGCGGGGCGAAATTTGACAGATGCTTGCGTGCCCCCTCTTCTAATTTTTTAATAATACCAACTATATTATATTACTATTAATATAAATGTAAAATGCGGGGCCAATTTGTAGCTAATTGGTTAAATCGGTCTAATGCTGACCCTGCACAAAGAGGGGGGATTGGGGTATTTGACGTCCATTAATTGATTTCCATTAATTGCAAGTCCTATGATGTCACACATCTTTATAGCCTACATATTTCTAAGTCATAAGGCTACAGGCCTATAGCAGATTACTGTACCAACAGAACCCTAATTGTAGGTGTCTCTAATTGAATGGGCCCCTTAATTTGCTTAGGTTGAAACCTCCTCCTGAGGCGGCCCTGCATTTTTATATTAGTAGGGGTAGTGGGTCTTTAAGATCCTTAGTTAAAGAACATAATCATGGGGAGGATGCATTATTTGATTCCACCTTAAGGATAATCTCTCAAAAAAGGTAAAGTAGTATAGGAATCCTACACTCCAGTGGCCCCTATACAAGTACCCAGGTAGATCCCTGCATTATAATGATCCTGTCAAAAAAAATCATGTTATACTTTTTTTTTTATAGTTTAAGTTAATGCAAAATGGAACCTCAAACATTTGATAGACTGTCGAATAACCACCTTAAAGCAATGATCAGTTTATTATTTTCTGGAGTGGGCTGGATAGGTTGTTGGATAATTTCTTTCCTCTTTTCGATCGGGCCAGAGTTTCTTTTAAGACCTAACTGGTATGTCACTAATGCTTTATCTCTTCAGTAGCAAAATGCAGCTATATGTTTATTGACACACCTCTCACCATACACATCTCTGTCACCTCTCACCATGCACATCTCTGTCACCTCTCACCATGCACATCTCTGTCACCTCTCACCATGCACATCTCTGTCACCTCTCACCATGCACATCTCTGTCACCTCTCACCATGCACATCTCTGTCACCTCTCACCATGCACATCTCTGTCACCTCTCACCATACACATCTCTTTCACCAATCACATCTCTGTCACCTCTCACCATATACATCTCTGTCACCTCTCACCATACACATCTCTTTCACCAATCACCATTCACATCTCTGTCACCTCTCACCATAAAAGGCATCCCTTTCAAGATGCTTTGATGTAAAACTGAAACACATCATTCATCTGTTTATAAATCTGTCTATAAATATCTATAAATATATTGTGTTTCTGGATGCTATAAGGGAGATGAAATTAGGAATAATTACAAAATGTACTAAAAGTGTCTGTACTTTGAACAGACTATACTTGCTCTAGAAAGTAGACACTGCGGATGCATTTTATAGTTTGCATAGACTAAATAGAGGTTCCTGTATAAAGAAAAGAATGTGTGAATCATTGTAAATGTTGTTGGTGTTGACAGTTACTCCCATTGTAAACATTCAGTTTTTTTTTGTCTTTTGTTTTTTTTAAATAAATCTCAGTCTGTTTGATTTTGTCACATTCCAATGAATGCTCCCTAAACATGTTTGGTTTTTATACAAAGAGTGGCATCATAGAGATAGTAAACAGAAACTCATTATTACCCTATTTTTTAATTTATTTATTTAAAGTCCCTGTAAGGATGGAGATGTTAACTCTTAGATCCTATAAATCACTAATGGTGCCATCCCACCCCCATAAGAGAGAAGGCAAAAGCTATGGAGGCACCAAAGGAGACAAAGAAAGGTGCCTGGACACATTGTCACCCATATCCTACAGCATGCAGATCAACCAAAGTGCCACCCCTTTCAAACTTGAACTATTAAGGTCATTTAATAAACAATTCATTGCTTTATAAAAATGCTTAAATTCTCAAACACATCTTTAAATACTCATAGATTAAACCTTAAACTACTAAGTATTTTAAATCTCTAAAAAAAAATTTTTCTTTTACACAAAATATGTAAGCATAAAATAAATCAAATGGTTAAGAAATATGTTAAACTTGTTTGAAATTTGAAAATACAAAATAAGCTTCCCGCAAAATAAGTTAAATTTTATTAGCCAAAAGTTGCAATAATAATTAAATTAATTCTAACAATGCCTTCTGGCAGTTTTATAAACATATCTTATTAAGAACTTCAAGCTGTATAGGAAAGTTTAACTAAATTAACAAATACTGATGGGTGCAATTAATATATTTAATCATTACTCTCCCAAATAAATATTTTAGATTTTTAGATACATTTTAAACTAAATGAATATAAAATGCTGAAGAAAGACATACTGTTTATGCATCTATTATTGAAGTACATGTAGTATTTCTTTTTGGCTTTAAATGTAATGTAATAAATGAAAAAAATGTAAATAAATTGTTTAAAAAAAAAGACGGTCAACTTAGAAGTACAACTCATAAGTATTTCTTTAAAAAAATATTTTCTTTGGCACAAAAAATATTTTTAACATAAAAAAATAAATATTATTTCAAAAAAAGAAGTGGCTGAAAAAAAAAAAACATTTATAAGAGAATTGTTAAAATAGAAACTCACTATTAACTTACTAATTCAGATTTTAGGAATTAAAAAAAAAACCGAACTTAAATTAATGACATAAAAAAATTATAATGACAACAATAAAAAACTTGCATTTAGCTATAAAACAGGACATACTGTACTTAATTAGATTATGGCCAAAGTTTTACTTCAACTGGGTTTTGCTAAAATTTTAGTTATAGCTTTTCAGAAAAATAGGACAGTTCGTTTTAAAAATAATATAAAAATGCTGATTAATATTATCAATCAACTCTTGAAAATGTTTAATGTGTAACCAATACATTAATTAAAGACAACACATAAAGTGATAGTAACAATCAACACAATAAAATAGTTCTTAAAGATTCTGGAAAATATGGCACATCAGGAAACACATAGTTTAAAAAAAAATTCTTGCCAAAAAATTGCTATCAACATTATGACTTAATTACAAATTAAAAAAAAAAATCTTTTGAAAATGATGCTGAGTGCTGTCTGTAGTACAGCAAAGTTTATGTAGGTTATGCTATCAAGATCGGCTATACAAGAAGATGAACCATCCTGTTCATCTACACAGGGACGCCACTAGTACACTATACTATACAGATCATTAACCATTTATATATCCTCCCTGTGAGTGGTTGATCTATGGACCACAACACACTGGGTTTTTTTTTTTTTGTCGAGTGTCAAGATGGTTCTGCCTAAAGCAGGTCTGAGGAAACCAGGGCTAAATATGCTGAACTGTTAAATATACTGAACATGCAGATCTACAATCTTGGGGGAGCTACCATCTCTCTACTACAAAAGCGCGTCCCTATTTGGGAGAAAGGGAAAGACCCTTAGATATAAGGGTCAGCTGCCGTGAATACTAAATAAGCGATTCGCGGACCAACTGGTTTGCTGTCATGGAGGGTGGTGAAGTATCCCGTGTAAGGATACCTTTAAAAAGCGCGTCCCCAGCTGGCGGAAAGGGGAAAGACCCTTAGATATAAGGGTCAGCCGTGAATACTAAATAAGCGGTCGCGGACCAACTGGTTTGCTGTCATGGAGGGTGAGGAGTGAAGTATCCGTAGAGTAGGATACCTTTAAAAAACCCTAATGCCTCAAAAACCCTAAGAAATGATAGCAAAAAAACAAACATGAGCGCTCAAACTCTAAACCCGGTCAGATGAGGCCGTTAGCTAGGGATAGCAGACATCTAGGAGAGAAAGCTCCGAAATTAAATCAACTGCTGCCTTGCAGATGGTGTAGCTGACCAAAGGCTATCTGATGACCAGAAAAACAGCAGGCTGAGACGGAGGCAGTCCAGAAAAACAGCAGGCTGAGAAGACGGAGGCAGTAGGCCTTAATGGCCCAAAACATACAGCCACGCAACCTCGACGAAAAAGTCGAGAACAAAGAAGAAGATCTACAATAACCATACCATTAATGTCAGTATAAGAAACTGCATGCATTTGCATAAAATGATCAGTTTTATATCCCCTTTTAAAACAAACCAGTCACTCTGCATAGGAGGTTACTGACTTTATAGTGAAAACATTATTGCTTAATACACGTAATACAATAATTTAAGTATTCAGGAAAATACAATCCCAACACCTCTATTTCTTTCCTCTCTCACACTAAAAATGAGAATGCTGAAATGGTACAGAGATAAAACATAATACACGTAGTAAAAACTTGTGAAGGTTATTAGAAGTACGAGAATGAAAAAATCAAGTAAAGAAGATAGACTCAGAAAAAAAAACAATGCTATGTGAAAAAAAAAACTATTAAAAAAATATCCTATCATTAAAAGATATTACTGTATCATATTTTAACTTCAATGTGAAGATACTTTTATTAATTATTTCAGCACATAAAGTTGATGAGGCAATGAATTTTGCTATAAAAAAAAAATACAGAAATACTTTTTATTTCAACATCATTATTTATCGGTTTGCCAGTATATACATTTTAGCCACAAAAATGTTAGCAAAAAAAAAATATTAAAATTCATTTTACAACAATGATGTCAGCAGTAAATAAAAATTATGTATAAAATTTTTTGACAAAAATTATCACAGATAGAAAAATTATTGTGCAAAGAAAAGCAACATTTTAATATCAGTTTGTAGATAGCCTTAAATATAATCTTTCAAATAAAAAAATATGTATAACTTCATACCCAGAGTTGATTAACATAAGTCAAAGAATTTAATTGAAAAATAACAATGTTTCATGACAAATTCTAGACATTTCAATTTTTGTGCATAGAATTTCAAGTATAATTAATTAATATAATATTAAAATTTAAAAATATCTTACATAGATTTTTCAAGTTATATTATGAATTTGGCAATGAGATTTTGTATACATATAGCACATCTCATCAGACCATCTCATGTAACATGATCACTAAGAAAGTTAATAAAACGTCTGCTGTAGACTTTAGGATTCTTGGTTGAGTGATCACCACAACTGTATTTTACTATTTTCCAATACTGTGCTGTTTTTTGGCGCCAATCAAACCTTGTCAAGAAATCCACAACTCCTATAAAGTATCTGTAGTCAGTTCCATCCATAATATGAAGTGCGTTTTTGCTGTTTGGCAGTAACCTTCTATGTTCTTTATGAAAATTTTCAACACCATCGGCTAGGCTTCGAGGAAACATAAGGCCAGGTTTATATTCAGGTAGTTTGACAACTTCTGAAAATGTTGGTTTTTTGACAGCATCTGTTCCATTAATACCATGATCACCATGACTGTTGACACTGGAAAGCACAGAATCATCAGTTCCTTTCCTGATAGGTGAAATTGATCTGTGAATAGTTAAGCAAATAATATTTGCTAATATCTCAATGGGTGATAATGTAGTGGGTCAAAAGCAAAAAAAAAAATTATGTATACGTTTTTTGCAAATTAGACCCAATGCAAATTTTATTATTTTTAATGAGACCTCACATATTGATATATATATATATATATATATATATATATATATATATATATATATATATATTTTTTTTTTTGTAAAAATACATTTAGGCACTGAGTTTTTTTTATAGATCTTTTAGTAAGCTTCATTCAACTCACTTTCCTATTCTCTCTACTATTGTTGCAACATGTTGTGTTGATTTTTCATCCACATGTTTTTTTTGTCTCCCTATCAGCAAGCTGTAGTCCATGCAATTAAGATCACATAAAAACTGAGAATCTGCTTGGATTTGTTGAATAAACCATTGGCATTGATCTCCTATTATAAATATAAAATAATGTCTTAGAAAAAATAGCTCACTAGGAATTAGTTTCTAGGAAATATTACTCCTTAGTAAAAATTTCCCATCAGTTAATTTCATTTTCTTATCTTTCTTGACAATAAATTTGTTATTAACATTAAAAATGTATTACTTAATAATATTAAAACTATGAAATCTGTGCTGTGTGAGTTGAGTCAGAGTGCAAACTTAGTAAATCAAAACAACTTTAAATGTGGCAAGGATAACAAAATCTTTTAAAACTATAAACTGTTGGACAGGATTATAATATGTGTTGCAGGGCAATTTAATAATGTTACTTTAGTCACATTTTTTACATCAAGCTTTAATACTATAGTTCTGAAGCTCATCATCTAAGCTCATCTTCACATTAGTTTTATTTAAATACATGTACTGATACTAACTATCTGTAATGAACTTTTTGTTTTAAACTAATCATGTATTTTAAAACAGGACGTAATGAACATAGCATTAAGAGTAGAGCATATGGTTACTTCCAATATTCAAGAAAAAAGCACTAATAATGTATTTATCTACTCACAGCCTAATTATTCATGCACATAGCATCTCTTCAAAATGTAATTTAAAAAAAAACAACAAAAAAACTTGTAATGATAACTGTCATAGAATTCATAAAAGTGATGCTACCCAGACACTTCTCAGGGACCAAAGCCTCTGGGATCCTGAGGCTTTCCCTATGGCTGTTGTAAAATTATCTGGAAGCTGAGTTTTTATTGTCAAGAATTTCTGGTGATAGCACAGACTAATACGTACATCATCAAATAAAAAAAAAATTTAACTTAAACATGAAAGTTTTATTTAAAAGTTAAACTTACCTAAATCAAGGACCTCATTTAAAAAGTTTTGATCTTTTAATACAATGATTACCTGAGAACCGTCTGGGTTTGGCTGAAAGGGAAAAACTTTTTTTAATTTAAATGTGATAATGTTTTACTAATTATTATTATTTTATCCTAATGATAACCTGAAAAATCAAAATTACTAGTTGTAAATTATTAAAGGGAAATGTTTTACAGTAATACAGTCAACTGTACTTTAAAAATAGTTTATTGAAAAAAAAAATAATTTTGAAATAATTTAATGAGAAATTGTGTTTACTTTTTGATACCTTCCAGCAGTGCAACCTTTAACATCAAATCTGTCCTCAATTCTTTCTGATGGATAAAATATACTCTGCATGACTAGGAAGTATTTTTTGGGTTTGCCAGAAAATTTAATGGCGTAACAACCAACATATTTTACCAACAAGGAATGTGGGTATGATATGAAATGCTGTAAATAGTTTCTGAAATTTTATGAAAAAAAAATCATCATTAAATGATTTTGACAAGCATATTTGTACAACAAATCATTCATTTACAGAAAAGACGTTTATTTTACGCTTGCTTTTACCTCAAGATTGAAAGAAAGAACTTCACATCCCTTTCTCTGTTAGATTTAAACATGAACTGCATGTTGTTACTAAAAAAAAGAGATTCAGAATTATTTTTTTTCTTAAATTTTACTAATTGGTTGAAATAGGTAAATTATTACTCTGTTGGTAAATTATTACCCTAAGACGATATTTTAAAAAAAAAGTGTGAGCGCAATAAAAAAAACAATAGATTACTTTGTAAATTTTCAAAACTTTTGACTTGTATACAAACACTGTGTTTGTAATGGTATAGCCATTAGGATCTTTTTTTTTCTATGTATTACTTACTATAAGTCTGAATATATATGTACAAACATTCTGGGATAATCACCAAACTGAGCCCAATGAATTGTCAATTACATATATTTAATATATCTGAAAGAGCCATTTAGAGAGCCAGTGACAATACAGTGGTTTCAATTGGGTGATTATCCCAGAATATTTGTCTTGAAATCTGTGAAACTTATGAGTGGCCCTGATTACATAAATAATGCATGAGCAAAAGACTTTCAGACACAATATTCTTCGTTATATTATTTACTCCTTTCAAAAACATAATTTAGTGAACAGACACAAAACATTTTCCACAGCAACATGACTATATAAAATTATCATAAATGTAATAAAATTTATTATTTTAACAAGTATATATCACCTCAGAAAGAAATCCTGTCCGCTCTTAGAATTACTAATAAACTCAAAATATGGGTGGCTTAGTGGAGCCACTGAGTCGATGTATTCACTTTCCTTAAGACCTATTGCTTGCCGAATAGTAGCAAAAACTGATGTCGAATAGCTTTCAAATTCAAATACCTTAGATATAAAATAATAAAGCTATATACATGTACTAACAATACATATAAAAAATTATCTCAAGATTTAGAGTATTTTAGCATTAAAAGACATTTTTACAGTGTTTTTTAACCATTTTGCTTACAAGATATAGCATATGTTAAAAAAATAAATATTAAAAATGGTGCTTTTATAGATAATTAGACCATGACATGTTTGTCCTTTTCTTTATTTAATTGCCACTTTGTTATTAATCATTTTTTTTCAAGTAAAGTTGAGAGAAAAAAAAAGAAAATATGAAATGCATAAAAAATTGTTTTGTGCCTATTTTGAAAAGTTTTCATTTCATATCAAATTATTGTTTTAATAAAAAGATTCAAAATTAATTCATACTTTTACTGACACATGAATAAACAATCATCAAAAACTCATGATACATATAACTGATCCTTACAGTCTAGAACAGCAATAGCATTAAAAAGTAAAAGTACTGATAGTTAAAAAAAAAAGAGAGATTCTCAAATGAATTTCCGTTAATTACCTCGCCATCAAACTGTAACTTTGTTCTTAAAACATCTGTAAAATCTGATGGATGTAACTCAGGCTAAATAAATATAAGTAGAAAAAATTCTATCTTACATGACTTGCAGACTTTAAATATTTAAATCATTGGGGTTTGACAAACTTAAATGCCAATCCAAGCTTAATTATGAACAAATAAATCAAACTTAACTCTTTAAAATAATGAGTATTTCTTATATACAGTTTACTATTTATATGATTTTAGTTAAGAAGTTGAGTTAACAATATTTATAGCTTTGACTTGTTATTCACCTTTGGAGCAATTTTCGGATATTTATTTCTAAGTTTTCTGATTCCTTCTCGCACGCAAGATACAAGTTTGGAATGTGGATGATTATTGTCAATGGCCACAACACCTCTTCTAGGTAATTTATGTCTCAAATGATACCAACCACTAAATTTCTTTTTATTTCTGAATGGATGAAACAAAATCATCTTTATGAGATAACAAGGAACATTATATATTTAACATTGAAACCTTGGCTGATAAACTTAATCCATTCCAAGTGAGACGGATGGCAGAGTGGTGCAGATACTCGACTGTCAACCTGAGATTCATGGGTTGGATCCTCGGTGAGAACTATAGATTATTTCCATGTGTCATTTTGTTGTAAAGTCGTCCAACAAGTCCACCCAGCTTTAAATGGGTACCTGGCTTAAGTTGGGGAAGTAAAGGCGGAAAGGCGTTGTTCTAACCACAAAATCCCTACATATGCCGAGGTTATAGAAACAGATGAATTCTACACTTCATCTGCCCCGATGGCCCAGTAGGGCTAAGGGAACTTTACTTTTTTTATTCCAAGACTAGGTTTGTAAACAGAATCATTGAAATGAGCATATTTATATGTATTTATAAATGAATGGTAGGATATTTTTCAGTGTGAATTAAATCCATAATCTAACACTATAGTAGAAATAAATTAGTGTATATTTTAAGTCATATAAGCATACATGAACAAAGAACCCCTGTTAGCCCTTGATTATCGAGCATGAAATTGTTTTATAAACACAAAAATAATACAACATTTAATGTTTTAGAAATCCACCTGGAATTTGATTTCCAGAAACGTTATATAAACTTATTTTAATAACTGAGATATTAAAAGAAAAAATATATATTAAGAGAAGGTGTTGAAAATAAACCTACCCAATTTTTTTTTTTATGGGTTGAATTCTATCAAAAGAAGTATTAATTGAACCCAATGAAAGATCAGGTAAAGGTGGAGACACAGTATTTCTTGGACTGTTGGACTGGTATTTGATATGTACTGAAAAGGTTTTTAAAGGAGACGGAGATACTGAATTATTGGAAATTCTTTTTTTATAATGATGATGATCATCTCTGTTGACAGCTGTTGCCATCTGAGGAAACACATTTAGTTCTACACAGTAAATATTGATCTCTCTTTTCTCTGTCTCTGTGGAAAGATAAATATGAACATGACTAATTTAAATTTTGAAATTTGAATTGTCTCAAGTTATATTATAGAATATTCGATTTCTACTAGGGATGTGATGGAGCTGATGAAAATCCACATCCATCGGATTCTGCAAATATAAATCCGTCGGATTCAAATGCGGATTCGGATCAACACTTGGCTAAAAGGGTGTCAGTCCCGTGACTAGCATCAGGACGATGGTCAAGAGACCAGTCACGTGACCTAGTTTGAGGGGGGCGGGGATCGACTTCGGTCTCTGATATAAGCTAGTGACCAGAGTGAAATGACATTAGATTTCTAGATAGAGTCGAGAGTGGACACAAGTAGATTATCAGTTGATATTTATGTTATTGTAAGTAGTGAAATTGATGTTGGGCCATATTGCATGTGATGTACCATATACACGGAATCCAAGTGCCTCTGTTATAAATACTACTATAATTCCTGTAATTCCAATTCATACCAAACCATTCCAAATCATTCAGAATGGCATTCAAAATCATTTCAAATGTCATTCCAAATCATTTCAAATGTCATTCCAAATCATTTAAAATAATTCCAAACGTCATTTTAACTCATTCCAAAAGTAATTTCTCCAACTCATTCCAAATTATTCCAAATGTCATTCCAACTCACTCTAATTGGTCACACATAACCAGCTTTTCGCTAATCCAATCCACACATCCACTCCACCATTCCAATCTGCATATCCATTCCAAGGTTTAGAAAGCTCAGATGAAAATAGTGTTTGGCGTGAGGGGTGTATCTTAAATACGTTCAAGACCAAACACGACGTCTAATTTATTGGCAGCTGAGTAAGGGTCCAAGAGTTTAGTTTTAACTGTTTTCTTTATTTCAGGTTTTCGAAAGTCTCTAGGTTTTTAAATTTTAGTTATGATTTCTACGGCCGTGTTTGATCTGAAAATGACAATTTTTCTAATTCGAATCCGACAGATTTTTTTTTTAATCCGTCAGATTCGAATTTGCTCAAAAAACGTCAAAGTTCGAATGTCGTCAGATCCGAATTCGAACTTCGTCACATCCCTAATTTCTACAATGCAATTTTGTGGGACGGATGGCCGAGTGGTGTAGATACTCGACTGTCGACCTGAGAGTCCTGGGTTTGATCCTCGGTGAGGGCCATGGAATTTTTCCAGGTGAAATTTGATGCGAAGTGGTTCCACAAGTCCACCCAGCTTTAAATGGGTACCTGACTTAAGTTGGGGAAGTAAAGGCGGAAAGGCGTTGTGCTAACCACACAATCCCTTCATATGCCAAGGTTATAGAAACAGATGAATTCTACACTTCATCTGCCCCGATGGTCCATTAGGGCTAAGGGAACTTTACTTTTACAATGCAATTTTAAGCTATTTTTTCTATTTTAGTTTTTAAAATATATGACTTATAAAATTTATTAATATTTATTATTTTATAAACATTACAATTGCTTCCATAAAATAAATATACAATTATTTCAAGTATAAATAATATTTATCAAAATACTTTTGGTCGGTAAAATAAGAGATTACCATTATTTCTTACTTACCAATCTATGAAAAGAGATTACAAGTTATTAATAAGCATTATTTTTAATCATATTAAAAGTTATTTGAGTTTACAATTGAAAAAAAAATTGGGATCAATATTTTTTAATACAGTTCACAATCGACAATTAGTCACAATTGGTCTTGGATTTAATACTGTAATATAATATACATTATATGAAAAATAGTATTATCTATCAGATCATTTTACCTCAGTATTTAGTTTAGCTTTGTGGATATGTGTTCATATATTGCTATAGAATGAATTACGTGTTGTTGTTTTTTCTGTCAATAACTAACATCGTATATAAATAGCACAGGCGTTGCGATAATACTGCTCTAGCATTGCAGATTGTTTTCCTCAACAACAGTGATAACTTCCGCTTTGAATCTTTTGTACGGAAGTACCATAGATATTTAAGGGAAGTACTACTACAGAAATCGAAAATGAAAGTGCAGTTCTATTAAATATTCTGCAGCGCATATTTTAGTTCAATTTTAGTTTTGAGTGTTTAATAGCCTTTCTCTTTTGTTGGTCTAGATTGAGAAAGTCCAACCCTTAGAAAAATTATTTCTAGCTAATCTTTCAATTTACTATATTTCGAAGACTGCTCTGACCTCTTAGCCGCTGACTTCCAAGTTTTCTACTATTTCTAGCAACAATTTTTTTATACATTAAAATGAATCAAAGTTCCTTACCTGATTTTCCATCTTCTCTTCAAACTCAAGAATCACCCGCCTCTAATCACCAATGCCAAGGTAAGCTGTCTTATGAAAGTAGGGTTAGCCAATATATATATAGGCTATAGGGCCTAACTGATGCCGGCCACTTAGTTAATTAATCATTTAATGTAAGGTGGTTATTTAAT
This sequence comes from Bulinus truncatus, assembly GCA_021962125.1. Lineage (NCBI taxonomy): Eukaryota > Metazoa > Mollusca > Gastropoda > Planorbidae > Bulinus > Bulinus truncatus. The sequence continues at coordinate 2,901,900 of JAGDYQ010000096.1, read as the reverse complement.
ATTTATTGTTACGCACTGGCTCCGGATATGTCTAAGACGTACTACGTATTTTTTTTTTCGGGATACGTCAGTAAACAGAATGAACTCTTATGATTTAAAGTTATTTTCTTTTCGCGGGAAATGCAGTTTATATTATGATATTATTACACAATGATGGTGCTCAAAATTGGCAATCGTTTTAACACGTTTAAAGAGTAAACAGAATGAACTCTTATTTACTGCAGACGTTGATGACGTCATTTACTGTTAATAATCGGAGATATTTTTTTTTCGGGGACCATCAATAGATATTGCTCCACACCCTAACCCTATCCCTAACCCCCTAACCCTGATCCTGAAAAATAAAATCTGAAAAAAAAAATTATGTCTCTCAGAGGAACCAAACCCGCACATAGTTAGCCAAACTGGATCACGGCCAAGCTAAAAACCAACTTTACCAGCGCGCCACACAAACTAAGCTATCATTGAAATGTATAATTAGAAAAAATTGCTCGGTTATGCAATTTCCCGCGAAAAGAAAATAACTTTAAATCATAAGAGTTCACGCTTAGACGTATCCGGAGAAAAAAAAATACGTAGTACGTCTTAGACGTATCCAGAGCCAGTGCGTTATTGTTATTACTCTTACAAAAATGTTTTGACAAGCATACATGACAATTAACTTAGACGTGATTGAAAGGTTTTCTTGACCCTGTCACCTGAGTTATTTTATTGTAGTTTTTACTTTATTCTAGTGCTTATTTTTGTAAACATTTGTTCATTAGATAATAATGTTTCAAGTCTTTCACTCTTTCTTCATTAAGTTAAGCATGTAAGGCATTAGACTATTAATCTTCTAGAATCAGAATGACTTTCTTTGAGTTGACAGAATGACTTGAGTTAGCATTTTTCTGGTATTCAGATAGTTTTTTAAGTTCCGCAGTTTACAAGCATGTTATTAAATGATGAGAATACTATATAAAATTGACTAATTAGGAAATAGACTTTTGTTAGAGCATGACATCCTTGCCCTCATTACTTCTACCAATTCTTGGCCACAATTATATGTCTGCTAGAGTATGTTGTCTGTATTCCGTTTCTTTTTGGTTATCTCTGCTCTTTTTATATAAGAAAATATTAAAGTTTGAAGTGCATTTTAAATAAAGCTGTATCTTATTTTTCAGCTAATGATAATAGGGATCATGGTGAAGATAGTAAATCTACTGGGATATATTTTTTTCCTCCATTATATGCAAAGCGCTACTCACTGGCTGTGGAAATAATTAAGAAACATGATATAAAAAGTGTAAGTGATACATAAAGTCATACATATATATATATTTAAAATATAGATTTGACCTTGATATAAAGTTTGTTAAAGAAATTGAATGTAAAATATTTCAATTTCTTTGGAAAAAAAAACTTTTTTTGAAGTTGAAGATGAATAGTTTTTTATTTTAATAAAGAGAAACTGGTTACAACTTTTTTCTCAATATTTTTTTTTTATAGTTAACGAACACAATTTATTTTAAAACCACTTTTATTAACCCTGTTCAGAGAAAGGGTGGGGAATAACAATTACCAATAATTTAAGAAAAACAAGAAAACAGCTCGCTAAATTACATACAATGCGGGTGTAATGTGGAATTCATGAAGGAAAATTTGAGAACTAGGTTCGGGGGAGGATAAACATATTTATAAATTATTTACAATATACCCATTTACAATTCTCTTTACACTGCAAGTTATGGCTTTCTTATAATTTGATCAAGAAAGAATCAGTTTGAGGCCACAGCTGTCATTTTTCAACCTCCTTAATTAATTATGAACTGGTTCAGCTCAGCTATCAAAACTTTCCTAATTACACAATTTTTTTTAGGTCACAATGTATACCAGAAAAATATTGATCAAACAACACTTAATACAAAAAAAAAAATTTTTATTTTTTTTTTTTGGCATCTGGAGTTTTTTTTTTTTTTATAAAAAAAAAAAATTTGTTATCATATTTAGTTTAGTTTGACAGATGAACCACTGAATTAAGAAAATTGGTATATTTATTTATTTTCATGCATCACTCTAGTTACAATGTTGCTTTTTTTTTATTTACATAATAGTCTTTTTGCATTATTCAGGATTGAATGTATATATTACAAACACAAGTCTGTGTATTTTAAGGGAGTTATTATTAAGTTTGCTGTGGTCTTTCACTTAAAACATGTATTCAAAACTGGGCGGATGCTTTCCCAGACAGATGAATATTCCTTTACAAACATGACAATCTTTGTAAATTTCCTTTTTTTTAAATGGTTGGTGTATCTCAAAGAGACCTATTATCCTGTTGTGTTTTTTTTTTCTCTATATTTTTTCCTGCTTTGATGTTTTTGGTGTCTGGTTGATTACTAGTGGTTTAAAAATCTTCTTATTCTTGGCCTAGTGTAAATGAAAGCTTAAATTTGTTTCTGTAAAATATAAAAATGGGTCCCAAGAAAGAGTGTGTCAGTGGGCATTCCATCTGCTCATACCATTTAAAATTGTAAATAGTATTAGTAGATTCCAGCTCTGAATGTGACAAATGAAAATGGATCAAAGAATAAGCATGTTTTTTCTGCCTTATTCCATCTATATCTGATCTGATATTCATCTAACACTATTACCTGCTATGGTGATTGTTTTAGAAGTATTTTCCTTCTAATTAAGTGCTAATTCTTTATTTTTTTAGTAATTTTCTTGGCCACCTGGAATGGATTGCATGATTTGTTGAAGAACTATGGAAAAGGGGGTTTCACATGACAAACTCCCACCATGCTTAAAGAATTTCCATTAAGCAGGGACAACTGTACATTATTTGCATTTTTTTACACTGTGGAGTGTAAAAATTGTATTAATTAAACATTTAGATTTTTTTATAGAATCATTTAGCTCTTCTGTTCCTTCAGGTTATAGACTTTGGTTGTGCTGAATGCAACTTTATAAAACATCTCTCCTCTGTGCCCAGTCTTGAAGCGGTTGCATTGGTTGATATTAATAGACAGCTGCTGATTACAAATAAAAAAAACATTGCCCCAGAGCTTCGGCACTTCATATTCAAGAGAAATAGGCCACTCCATGTGTCTTTAATGGCAGGATCCGCTGGGGACCTTGATTCAAGATGTCTTGATTATGAAGCTGTAACGATGGTAGAGTTGTAAGTTTGTTTCAATATTTTTCTAATTATGCTTTTAAATTTTTAATAAAAGTATTAAAGAAAACATGGATTTAATTTTCTAGGATATCCAAAAAAAAAAGTAAATTTTGTGTGTACAATATGATTTTTTAAGTTACTGATATTCACTTGCCCTAATGTTGTTCAGATTCATCTATTTTTAAAACAGAATAGAACATTTGTATCCTGATGTCCTTGAGAAAGTCACACACAATATTTTTAACAATCTGAGGCCTAAGCTTTGCATAGTCACGACTCCAAATTCTGAATTTAACATACTCTTCAAAAATTCAGACCCAAATAGTTTTAGACATTGGGATCATAAATTTGAATGGAACAGGAAAGAATTTAAAAGCTGGTATGTAAAATTTATTGAATACACTCTTGACTGAACATTGATTTACATTGTTAAGATTCATTTCTTGCATTTTTTCTATGTTGAGACCTAATTTGATTGGGAATAAATATATAGCTTAAAATAATTAACTTATTTAGGTGTGAAGATATTTGTAACAGATATGATTACACAGTTGAATATACAGGAGTAGGACTTTTGTCAGATCCAGAAACTCATCATCTGGGCCATTGCACTCAAGTAGCTATTTTCTGTGTGAATAATTCATCATATGCTCATCATAATATTCATGTGGACAAAGTTTCTCATTGTTATGAGTTGGTTAGTACAGTGATTAATTCTAATGTTTATCGTTTCATTATAATTTAAATTTGTTTACTTTTTACTTGGGGATTAATTATTTGCATAGTTCTTCATACAAGTTTAAAAATATGAGTTAATTAACTACAAACCAGAGCTCTTCAACTTGTTGCAATATTCTTAACTTTAAAAAAAAAATTGTCAACAATATATGAAATATTAATACTCTGAAGACCAATTTAGCATAAGAAATGGTTAAGAGAGCTTATATTTCATTGTGAATCAATGACCAATCAAAGCTGAAATTGTATGCAGAATTTTACAAAGGAAATTTTAAAAATCAATATTAATAGTCATACACAGTGCACTGGCTTAAATTGAAAACTTTTTGTTTTTTTAAATTAGAATAATTTGATGTTGTATTTGTTTTGTCAATAAAACAGATCTTTGAGGTGGCTTGACTTAGAGCTGAAGCCTTTTATTTAACTTTTTGACATATGCAATGCCTTCATGAAAATCTTTTTTGTAATTAGTTTTGATTATCGAGGATCGCTTTCAGGAATAGCACCAGCTGCTGGATATAAAGCCATTCAGGTTACTTGCACTATTTTAGGTTATAAAAACTTGAATGGCTGGGTGTGCTGTCGGTGGAAGAAGTTTTATCACTTATTACCAAATTTAAATTCTCTTCTCCTAAAAATGATTACAATAAATTAATGATTTCTCTCTATGGCCAGCATGGTGTAGATTACTAGTTCAAATCTCAGAATATTGCATTCTTGTATTTCATTTGCAGGTTGCCGAGTCAGACTTTCCTTTTGAAAAAAATATTTGCCCTACAAAAGAGAAAATAGATCTTGAAGTTAATTATTGCGTGCAGTATTTGGCATCATCTATCAGGAAGGAGTCAGACTGTGATGAGGGACAAGTAGCTATAGAGATATCAACAATAATCAACTTTCCAAGTATCAAAGCTTTTTGTGATGAAACTGCAGTCATGTAAATAATAGTAATAAAAAATAAATTAAATTTTATATGAACAACTTTTACTAATCTTTCTCAGCGTGTCTGTAAAGTCTGTTTTTCAGATTTGCACTCACATGGAGGGTCATCTCTTGATCCTATAAAGTAGAGGTGGGCAAACTATGGCCCGTGGACCAAATACTGCCAGTTTGATTTGGCTGTTGCTCCGCTCCCTTCATGTGAACAATGGGGGCTTTAGTACTGTCAGCTCATTATATTTTATATAACTACTCCACCCAATATCTCTTAGCCTGGGCCCTTCCATTAAATTTAGGAAACAAATGTTGCCCATGATTGACAAAGTTTGCTCTCCCCTGCTACAAAGTATGCTAGTGTGCAAGATTAGTATGATAATTTTTTTATTTAAAATGTTTCATATTATATTCTCCCAGTGACAGTTTACTAAGGTCTGCATACCATTTCTCTGAGGATAAACTTTTAGTCTATGTTCCGGAAGAGGAAGGACAAATTGAAGAAATAAACAATGAACATCAAGAGGAAAGGTTCACAGATGACAAAAACTGTATAAGAGGTACAGTTTGCGATGGAATAATTTCAGAAAGTTGGGATTAAAAGATTTGACAATTAAAAATTGCCCACATATTTTATTTTGATATATATGATACATATTTGATACAGTTGAACATCCCAATCTGAACTTAAGTTCAAACTGCTTTGGAATTCAAATGCTTGGATATTATTTGTTTTCTTTTTAAATTCTTTCTCTTAGCCTTTGGGCAACTTTTTTCAATGTAATAGTTAAGCATTTCTTCATGTTATTTTCTTTAAATAATTAATTAAAATCACCTTTTAAATATTGTACATATACCCATTTTGCTGCCTAAGTCAAATTGGAGAAATCTAGGAATATTAATGCATTTTTAAATAGATTTTTAACAGCCAAAAAAAAGGGGGGGGGATTGTAAAGAAAGTATTTAATTTGAAGGTTTGTTTGTATATGAATTTAACAGTTTATTATTTTACTGTAAAATAAATTGATTATACATTATTTATAATCAAAATATATTTGCAATGGTTGTTTCACTGCATCATTAAACGTTATATTATAAATACATGTATTAAACATTGTGTTTACTTCTTTTTATGATGGTTGTAATCATAATAAAAATAACAGATCAAATAGATTACTGAAAGCATCTACTTGAAGCAAAATGTACTTCCTCTTATGCCAAAATTTATATTTAAAATTGAAAGTTATCTTTTGTTGTATAAAAATACAATACAAAGATAAAGCAATTGACATAAGCAGATGTAAAATGGATTTTGGCTTTTTTTTTTTTTTGCACGAATTAATTTACTTTTTTTAAGTAATGAAAAAGGCATGACAAGTTGATACTTTTGGTTAAAAGAAATTAAATTTTTTTAGTCCTAATTATGACAGCTAAGTTAAAATTACCTCAAACACAGATTAAAATGTTGTATACTTGAAATAGGTTTTATTAACGTAATGGATGGGTCTCCGCTTCGATCTCTGGTGAGGACCAATGAATATATCAAGTCATGGCTAAAGTTCCCATTTTATCTCCCATGGTGCCTCCACGGCCATTGCACTATAGTCTATGGTGGGGATGAAAGAAGGGCACCATAAAAACCATCCCGATAGTGGTTTATAGGAAAAAAGAGATTTCATCTCATCCTTACAGGGACTTCATACACAAGTTAACAAGACGATTTAGCATGGTTGGAAATATTATTAACCATTGAATAACAGCAACAACTTTTCTGAATAAAATTCCTACTGGTAATAATGAGTAATTTTCAATTTAAAACAAAAACATGGGAAAATAAAAAAAAACTTTTTATTAGGAAGCAGAATACAATAAACAGTAAAAGTTAATAAAACAATAATAAACCAATCTTGGTCAAACAAGAATCTACAAATACTAATAAAATGCTAAAATTATGAAAAATTTTTTCAACTTGACACAGAAAAGAATAACTTTTTTTTAATTATCATGGGATTGTTTTTTGGGTTTTTTTTTAAAATAGTTGACAGAATAAAATATAATAGATACAGGAGAATGAGTCCATTTTTCACACACAAAAAAAAAAAACAGGAACTTTCATCGAATATAAATATCAGATTTAAATTGTCAACAATTATTTTCACAAATTTTTTGAACACTGGAATGAACTAACACATCTGGTCCAGTTTTTCATTAGTACACTTCAGTCATCTCAAGACTAAAAAGTATGAAAAATTTAACCATTCAATCACTATCTTAAGACATAATTTGGCTATCACCTGGTCTTTACAAATCTAATCCCATAATTGACATTTTAAAAAAATAAGATGTCCTAGCAATGTTAGGCCCATAAAAAAATCAACAATTGGTAAGGAATCATCACTAAATAAAACACACCTTAGTTCAACACATTTTCATCATTCTTATTTAATAACTGGAATATAGAGCTTATATTAAAAAACAAAACTAATATATATGGGTAAACAAGTTCTGTGAGCAGTCAGAAAAATTTTGTAATACTAATATTTGCATATCTATATACATATTCAAATATTAAATGCTAAATAAGATTTTTTTGAAAAAAATCAAAGAATGAAATAAAAACTCAAGAAACTAAGAAATTACAAAATACAGCTCAGTGAATGTCACTTTTTGATCAAACAACATTAGATATTAATTCCTTTCAACTAAACTTCAACAAGTTGAAAGTTATATTCACATTACAATACAATAACATCAAGGACAAAAAAAAATATTCATGTTACAAAAGTCCTAACTAAATATTTCAAGGCCAATTAAGAAGGATCCCCAACAATTAAAGAATTTCCCTGCTATATAATAATATATAACATTTCTGAAATCGCTCAGAAAAAAAATCTCCAATTATAGCTCAGGCAATATAGATCATAAAAATACAACAAAAGCTAGCGTTTGATAAAGCAAAGTGTTTTGAATTTTGATCAATAGTAAGTTTTCACTCATTGCTGTTGTATGCATTCAAATTTGAAAATCCCTTTCAATGTAAAATATCTCAGTAAGAAAAATGGGTAAAAAAAAAACAGCAAGGTTCTCAAAAAAAAAAAAAAATGTGTTCGATTTAAAAGAACAACAATAACAAATTAGGCAGTTACTAAATAAAGGCTTATTTTTTTGCTTTGCCTCGACCTCTGCCTCTTCTAGCAGTTCCTCCCCTAGTTTTTCCAGCTGCCTTCAAAGGTTCAGAAGCAGGTGGGTTTGAAGAAACATCATCTTCTTCCTCAGTGTTAACAGAGACATCCTCATCCTTTAATTCAACAGACACTTCTGCAGTTTTTTCATCTTCATCAGACTCATCACCAGCTTGCTGAGTTGACATTACAGTAAGCTCTTGTTTGCTACTTCCTAAATGTGGTTCAACTTCTGTCAAAAAAGAACAACTATAAATTATATTTGTAAACAATTTATGCACAAAATTTTTTTTATTTTTTCTAACTTCAAAAAATATTTCAGCATTTGGCATTTGCATGACATTTTAAACAAATATTTTAAAGTCTCACCTTCAGAAGATTCTAAATGTTCCTTTTGTAATTTATCTGTTTCTCCATCAGCCATGTCTCCAGATAAGAAAGCAGAATTTGAATTAGCATCTGTGTCATAGTTCAATTCTGGATCAGAGACTGTTGCATTAGCCTCATCATCATCCAACAAACCATAATCATCATCCTTTGCCAAGCCACCATCATTATCTACATCTTCTAACGGAAGTGGATCATCATAATTTTCATCATACTCATCATCCTCTGTCTTGGATTCTTTTTTAATATCACTGCCATCATTTTCAGTTTCTTCTTTGCTTTCCATGCCTTCTTCATTGTTACCCTCTGTGTTCTTTTTAGAGTCTTCTTCATTGGTCTTTTTCTCTTTTTCTTCTGCTGCTTCTTCTGCTTTACGTTTCTCTTTAGCTGCGATTTTAGCTTCTGTAGCTAACTAAAAACAAAACATAAAAAATACATTAAGAGCCTAATCCAATGGTACTTATTAGATATTAAGCCCGGCGTTGACCGGAAAATCTAGGTGTAATGTGATATCCCTTCCTAATCAATTTAAATACTGAATTTTTAAATACGATTAATTAGGTGCTGATTTATGCCACCTTCCTAATGTGCAGAAATTACCTACATTTCATACATCACAAATTACGTTTTACTTGTCAACGCTAACAAACCAAATAACCAGCCAGGGACGAGGCGTGACTTTTACAAGGGTGTTACCGGTCGATTAATGATTTAACAACTTTCTTTTACATACAATTCTTCTACCGATAAATTAAACATTACATGCTAACTTAAATCTACTATGTAGGTATGTGAGATGAAAATTGTATATTATATAAATCATGTGTTCTTATGCATCAACGGAAAGAGCTTTCCATTGATAGAATCAACTTGACAATAGACACAGAATAAATATTGAGTCACATATTGACTGCATGTCACTTAAACTATCCTAACTTTGACAATTCTAAATAGAATATTATAAATTTAGTACCAAAATTAAATTTTATTTAAAAATCTTTAGAAATATATTATTTTTGACAAAATATTCAGTATAATTGCATTTATAAAACTATTTTTAAAATTGCACAGAGTACGGGTGGTCGTGCAGTGTAGAACGCTCGACTGTCAACCTGAGAAATGAGTAGTGCTTGTATAAATAAGAGAGAGGTGGTGTTATAAGACCTGATGATTTAAATCCAATATATATACAGTGAAATGTCGCTATAACGAAATTGACAGGGATTCGAAATTCGTTCATAATACTGAAAATTTGTTACACTGAAATCGGGAGGGGGGGGGGGGGGGGTTCGTCGACGACATTTTCTGTTCGCAATATGTGTATATAGTTCATTTGGGTATCAATGCAAATATATTATGTCATTTTACTACTTTTTCCAAAGATATTTAGCTAAAAATATGTTACATATTCTCTCCGTATATTTCTCATTAGTTAGCTAGTAATTTAGCTTTCAGCTTTCGTTAGCGCTAACGGTCATTGAACTAAGGGGCGTAATTCATTTATTTTTATAACAGTTATTCAACATGACTTACTTCACGGCTATCTTACTCATATTGTCTGATTTATTAAACGAAATAATTTTAAAAAATATATTTATTTACTTTTGTAACTGTATTAAATTTTATTATAATTAGAAAAAAAGTATTGTTCAATGTCACAAAAAGGTCAAATAAATAACTCATTTATTCTCCCATTCCTGTATTATTAATTAAATACAGGTACCGGTAGTTTATTAACATCTTGGCAAAATGCAGTCTTCTGTCCATTAAGTCCTTATCACAAACTATAAGATCGCCATTTTCTAAAAAAAATTGCGACCCACTATCAAGCCCCTACCTAAAACATTAAGATTGTTTTTAACTAAAACTATCAAGTTACTTTCTACACATACCAAAACCATTATGTCTTTCTCATACCTTCCAATAAGCTATACTTTTAAGTGTATGGCTTCTTTCTCATTAGCGTATTTCCCTAACACAGATGTAACAATGGTTTATTGATTTTTTTTAATCCCGCAAATGTGTAACGTTCCCTACATTCATGTGTTTGTCCCATGACGTTTTAGGCTCTCTCCCTCCCCCCCTTCCCGACCTTGCTAAAACTCTCATCCTTCCCCCCCCCCACGGTTCGTTGTTACGTAATTGTGCCCGCCGTTGCTTGGCTGTCTCGTGATGTCTTAACTCTCTTCCGCTCCCCTTCCCGACCTTGCTAAATCTCTCATCCACCACCCCCCTGTTTGTTGTTACATAATTGTGACACCGCCACTCACTTCCCCTCCCCCCCCCTCGCCGTCCCAAGACGATACTTGTCTCAGTACTGCACCTGGTGGAATTTATGTTTACTATCCTCATCAGTAGAGGTTAAAGGTTACCATAACATCTTACTCCTCTCACACTCCCCCCTCCCATTATTTAGTAAATGTGAATGTAGTTTGAGTTCAAGTTGACTTGAGTTTTAGAAATTTGACAATTTTTTTTTGGTAAGGGGATAAAATTAAATTTCTGCAAAACGGCTATTTTTTTCGCTCGTTACAACGACACTTTTTAACAGATGTTAAATAAGCGAAGGGGAAGGGGCAAAAAAAAATTCACTGTACTGAATAATTCGTTACACTGACGTTCGTTATAACGACATTTCACGGTATATAGTCTAGCTACATTTGGAATATTTTAAGTAAACGTTCATACTGATGTTGTTTTAAAACATTCAAATACACCCGATAAAGAGTAGAGAAATTTCCAAATATAAAATAAAACATATGCTATACTGAGCAATTCAGTAGCAGTAGCCAGCAATTAAAAAAAAAACAAGTTAACTCCCATTGTGTTATCGTGGGGGAGGGGGGACGAGTCACGGAAAAGGAAAGGTGGGGGATGAGTGGGCGGGAGAGGGTTGAAGAGACTAAAAGACTAAACAAACATTCTCCCTTGCTGAAGTTTTTTTTTTAATCTCTGCAGTGCTGCCAACTTAGAAATTGTATAACCAGTTCTACTGTTATTTTGATCAATCTAAAATTCTATTTCTTGTTCAGTCAGATATAAATTTTATTATTTCCTAATTTCTTTTTTTTATAATTCTGGCTAATTATAATATACTTGTAAATAATTTTTTCGGTGAGAAAGTTGGCAGTGGTTACCGCTCTCTCTCCTAGGTAACACTATACAACATATTCATGTGAGGTCTTTTCCCCTTGGTTCAGCCAATGAAAGGTAAACGTATATATACAAGTTTAACCCGAATTCAGATCAGTAACATCTTTGCTTTTATGTCAAATTATCATTTAACTCTATGAGAAAAGGTAAAAGTAGTGATCGCACTATAATCTATATTGAATGTAAATATTGTTGAGCAACTAAAATGCTTTAAATGCCCACTTTTTTTTTTGTCTTTTCACTGCAACCAGCCAATCAATCAACCAAACAAACCAACCAAGCCAAACCCGTCACAAATTACGTTTTACCCGTCAACGCTAACCAACCTAACAAACCAAACCCACCAAACCAAACACCATTATGTTAAGATATGGGTGCTAACTTAGGTCACCTGTTAGGTTTTATCCTTAATTCTCTCAACGTTAAAATCAAAACGAAGCATTAAAAAAAAAAAAGCTTTTATAAAAATGCACTGAAAAGTACAAAAATAACTACTTTATTAAAGATTAGCACTTTATTAGTAGGATATGTTAAGTTATCAAATAATTCAACAAACAAAATACCTTAAATTTATCGTAATGGCTTTCACTCTGACAATGAGCTCCCTTGGCTGATTTTTCATTGTTGTAAAATTTGTGACATAATTTACAGAAAAATCCTGTTACAGGGATAATGTAGCTTAAACCTGTAATTTAATAAAAATAAAATGATGAAATAAATCATTAATAAAATTCACTCTTGATCCTTACTGAAATGCACAACTTACTAACAGTATTGTAACCACCCTTCAACATTAGTGCCACAAATGACACAAGTCTCTATAAAATATTATGTCCGGGTGAAACATATCAATGTACTGGGTTGATGGTTGGTATATAAATCATAGATGAGTTAATTATACATTCCCCCCCACCCATAATGATTAATGGTTTGAAAATAAATGAACATACCAACAGCATTTTCAGCATTGTATTCTGGGATGCTTAAATCTTCATCATCTTTTTTCTGAAATCAATTAATTTTAAAAACCAAAAAATACATACCACTAATATAATAAGTGAAAAGACAAAACTGCCTTCAAAAGTGAGATAAATAGCTGATAACTAAATATCTATTAAGACCTTATCTCTCTGTTTTCTATCCTTGTCCTTCCTAGATCTATCATGAGATGAGCTGGTCTTCCTATGTTTCTGAATTCAGACAACAACAACTCATAACATAATAAAACTTTGATTTATGACATGTTATAATAAATGGTAGCCAATAAGCTAGTTAAAAAAAGATTTCTTCTAAACCATTGCTTAAAGATAAATATATGTCCTTCATACCTCAGACCTTCTCTCTCTGCTCCTGCTTCTGGATCTACCCTCTTCTTTTTCATCATTTTTCTTGCCATATATATCAGCATTCTAGACAAGTTTAAGAAAACAGAAAGGATAACATATTCAAAATATATACAAAATGTTACTTAAGTTCTTAATTTACTAGCCATCATTATCTGCTGTTTTTTTTTAATAATAAATAAAGTATAGACACTTACTTTCTTGTGCTCCTCAGTCTCACGATGCATTAAAACTTCAGTGAAATTGGTAAAATCATGAACTTTGCACCAGCCACAGCCTCTTTTTACTTGCAGCTGTCTTTGCTGAGTGATTAAGTCAATATTTCTTACAATATAAACTATTCATCCAATCTCTACATATGATACAGTTAAGCAATCTAGAATAAATGTCAAATAATTATGTACCTTATGAATATTTGAAAATCTGTGCCTTTCCCAGGGAATTGTTAAACTATTGTTGCAAATTTTGCAAAAGAAGTTCGGTTCATAACTGTTCAAAAGATCAGAGAAGAAATCTTACATGAATTCTTTAAAAGTAAAAACATTACCAATCATTCATCACATCAATATGCACTAAAACAAATTTTGGGCTCATTGTACCAAATATCTGACCACTAGAATTTAATGCTTTAGGGTTTGTTTGTACATATACTTTTGTGCCACACATATTCTATGCGAAAACATCTCAGTGAATATTACTAATAATCATTCTATTATTTTTTTTAAATATAATGAAAGTTACTTTAAAAAAATCCATTTTTTTTTAGTTAAATATAAAAAAATGGCTAGGAGTTCAAATGTTTTGAAGTATGGATGAGAACCAGATTAAATTCAGGTTCACAAATCGGACTAATTTTTTCACACAATTTCACTGAATAATTACGGTATTATTTAGTGAGTAACAATTCTTGATTGAAAAGAATAAAAGATTATTACCCTCCTCTTTTGCCTTCAATTTTGCGCAAATGTTCCTCAGCTTTGAGCCTAGATTTGAGCTGGTTGCTCTTCATCTGATGCACAGTGAGAACACTATTCATGCGCTGGGTGTGTTTTGTGCCATTCAGGTGCCTCCTGAAGCTTTCATCATCATAAACTGATACATTACAAACATGACAATACAGGTTGCTATCTTTATCCTTTACTTCCTATAATAAATCAAAGAGCAATTAAAAACAATACATTTTATTAATCAGATTGCTATCAATCAAAAGATTACATAATTTATAGAATACTCACATCATCTTCAGTAGGTTCAGCAGGATCATAATCTTCTTCTTTACTTCTGTGTCTATCTAAAAAATTAGACATTTAATGTAGAATAATTAGAGACACATGAATTGTGTTTTTCAAAATATCACTGCACTGTTTCTTGATTTTATTAACAGTATAATTTAACTTTCAATATACCCTCCATTAGAAAACATTTAAAATGCAGAAAAAATGATTATTTTAAAAAGTTAATTTATATTTTTTTATATATTATGAAAAATTTTACAGTAATTATTTTTAGAATAAAACATGTTATGGTAATACAGCTTTTTTCAATTTTTTTTTTAGCTGATCTGGATGAAAAGGTACTTTTTAAGTGCAGGAACATGTGTTATACAAAATTTTGTGAATTTAATCACCTTTGGGATGTGCTTATTTAGCATAAAAGAACATGAGAAAATGGAAAAGTTTTGAATAAGGAGTAATAGACAGCATATGAGCAACCATTTGCTGCCATTGCTCAAAATGATGAAAATGCTGCAGCAGTTCCGCAGAGGAGAAAAAGAGATTACCTGACTCCGAACGACTAGAATGATTTCTATCACGACCATCACCACTCCTGTTGCCGTCACGGCCTCTAGACCTATCCCGGTCACCACCTCTCTGGAGATCCAAGTAGGAGTGAAGAAAAAAAAAGTGGTGACGAATGAAAGGACAAGGCAACATGAAGAAGAAAAATGACAGCATAAAAACAATGATCATCTTGAAAAGCTTAGATATATCATTAAGTAAACCTAAAGAAATTGACATTGGTTATACTTTTTTAAGCATATGAAAGAATTTAAAGCTTAGTTGAATGAAGAAATGAAATAAATCGTTCAAGCCCTTCTTTGAACATTCCAAATGTGATAAACATTCAAAATGAACAGATTAAGAATTCGAAATGGAAAAAGTCAATCAGCATCTGTGAAATAATAGAAAAATATTGATTCTGCATTTGATGCAGAGTTTAACAGATTTTGATGCAGATTTCAATGCAAAAAGCATTGGAACTCAATTCCCTCATCAAAAACTGTAAAATCTCATAATACAGCATCCACAATTTTGAAATATAAGGGTTTAGAAAATAAGAAACTGATCAAAACAAATGTCATTCATAGCAGTCAAAATATTTTTATAAAGGCATGTCATTCCTTTTTTTAAAAAATGATTTTAATGCTCCTAGTGTTGGTGTGCTTAAATATGTAATACTGTGAGAAATCTTCTATGAAATAAAAGGACTATTTCAGTCCTGAATTCTAAAGTGGTCATGCTTGCTAACATTGGTCATTCAGTACAGAATTAAAAAAAAAATGCTTTTTAATTTTTTTAATGCAAGCAGTTTAAAATTTTGAAAAAAAAAAAGATGTTAAAGCTAAATGTATTTAAGATGAACTATTATAATAATCAACATAAAGTGTTAGAAAATATAAGAGCATTGTTAGAGCACTTTGCTGAAAGCTCACCCCCGAAGAGTCACGTCGTCTTCTTTTAAAGTCCATATCTCTGCTTTGTCCGCCTACCCGTTTTCTGTCATTTCTCATGCCAAGACCACCACTGTATCCCATTCCTTGATGCTGTAAAAACTGCATATTTCCCATTGATCCAGCAAGTGCACCAATGGTACCCAAGTCACCTCCACCTCCAAATCCCCCAGCACCACCCAGTGCTGCTTGTTGCTGAAGTAACTGCTGAGCAATCATCAACTGGTTCATCTGTGTATTTACCATTGGCTCAAACATACCACCACCATAACCAGGGCCTTCTCCTAAGAGACCATCTCCACCTAAGAAAAAAAAAACCACCATTAATGATAAAAATGTCTTACAAAAATTTTGAATAATCATGATAACATATCTTTTTTTAACTATTTCAGAAAATAGACCATGCAGTAATTTTAACTAACTTAAAATATTATAATTTTTCAAATAAATGCCTTAAAGTTAAATTTTAATTGTGATTCTTGTTTTTGATATAATAAAATTATTTTTGGAAATAAAAATCAAAATACACATTCACAATGAGTGACAAACATTTTTTTTTCAATTCCAAAATTAAAGAATATTTTTATTAAACATGACTTAGTACCTACACCATTGTTAAAAAAGTATTTTTTAAAAATTTAACGTACATATGCTCATTAAAATAGGGAAAAATCATTATTTGAAAGTGAAAAAAAATTATTATAAACTATATTATGTTAATAATCATAAGATATTTTTAATGATCCCGTAGACTGTTAATGATAAGATTTTTATTTTCACTAGGCCAACTACATCATCTAATGTGCAAACATGAAAAAAGAATTGTAATGGCATGAGCTGAGATATAAAACAAAAACTCAAATATGAAATATGTCAAACTCAGTGTTTAAGTAGTTTTTTTTAAAAATAGCATTTAAAATTACCAGAAAACTATTTTACCTCCATAGTTGGGTCTCCTGTCTCTTCCACCATGTCCATGACCATGTCGTCTATTCATTTTAAATTTAAAAAAACTGAAATAAGAAAAATTATTTTACTCTGCTGTAGTCTCGGTTGATCTAGATATATTCAATAATGTTGTCTCTTTCAATCATACTCAGACTCAATATTATAATGACAATAACTTAGTCTAAGTCTGAATAACTTGAGTAAGCATGTAATTTGTTCTAGAATCATTACATTTAGCTAAGATGAAATATAACCATTCCTGATTTAGTAGTTCTTATGAAAGATCAGATATAATAAATATCAATAAATCAAACATTTAATTGATTAATATTTAATATCAAAATAAAATTGTTAATTGGACAAGTTTTAGAGCAGATTCAATGCCAATGGTGGTCATCATGAAAGATTAAAAAGGACGTTAAAAGAAAAAATTGGGGAAAGGTATAGTCAGATTCAGAATTTTGGTATGATTATTCTCTAATAAGAAAGTATGAAAATCGCTAGTGTTTAATTTTCAAGGGCGATAAAATCATCACTAACTATCCAGTGTCTCAAACACTCAAAATCTTTTCTCTAACAGTACGATGCGGTGGCTTTTAAGCGTTCCTTTAATTTTTAAGTAAAACATTAAGACAATTCAACGATAAAGGAGTGAGGTTAAAAACAACTAAAATAGTCAATAATAGGATTCAAATATTATTTTTTAGGAGAATCATACCTTTAACAAGTGTAAGCCTAAATCGTGCTGTAAATTTCCTTCCTAGTTGTAACGTGTCTTTAAGATTATACTCTTTACGCATGCGCAGGAATCCACCTAATCCACCGAACAGTAGGCTATGTCTCTAAAACAAGAGGTTTATGCACAACGTTCAAATTATTATCAGCGAATTCAGTCACGCGGCTATGCGCATTTGAAAACAGTAAATTAGTTTAAAATGAAGGGGTGAATAAAATATTTTGTATCGAGGTCAATAAAGAAAGCTGAACTAACCGTGTCTAAACAAGTATTATTTTGATGTACTTCCGTTTTGGTCTGGTTTCTAGGAAAATCAATACATTGTTTACCAATGTTGTAAAATTGTTTTCACTAAATAATGAAATGGGGATCAGCATACATTCAACATTGCTTAGAGCTGCGGTTAAAACCCTTTTTCGCGCCTGAACCCCGAAATATGTTCAAAAGTACCCCATCACAAGTAAGTTCTCGAATAAATGTGCTTACCTTTCTAATACGACACTTGAGCACGTGGTTTGGTGATGAGTCACACAGTTTACTGGCGATCTCTTCAAACTCTTGATTGCTTTAAAAGAGCATCATATGTCGCTGGGCACCAGCGGCGTAGCGTGGGTATCGGCCGCCCAGGGCGGAAGACGATTTTGCCGCCCTCTCATTGAGGTATTTCAATTTAATCTATACATTTTTGCCCCCCCCCTAAAAAGTAATAAAAAGTGCCGCCCGGTGCGGACCGCACCCACCGCCCCCCTAGGTACGCCACTGCTGCCCCTCCCCCCTGTATAACCTTTCCCGTAACACGTGTTGAGGACCGCGGGTTTAGAGAACATTGACGATAGAGTGTAGTGGAGATTTTTTTAGAGCCGTTTGAAACAGTAACAAAATGCTCATCGCTGGTACACTACGACCATGCCTTACTTCACCAAGTTCTTCAACTGGACGAGTTCTTGATGTGTGAAGTCCCTGTAAGGATGAGATGAAATCCCTTAGATCCTATAAACCACTAATGGGACGGTTTTTATGGTGCCCTTCTTTCATCCCCACACCATAGCCGATAGTGCAATTGCCATGGAGGCACCACGGGAGATATATCGGGAACTTGAGCCAAGACGAGTTCTTGAAGGTGCGACCAGTTACCCCATGATACTGTTGATAGCATTTTATTTTTTACATGGACTGAAATATTAAATTGTGTACACTAGTCTTTAGGTGTACATGTACATTAATTTTAATATAACTTTGTTGCTTACTTTGTTTTGAATTTTATTTACAGCCAGTATCCTTACTACAAGGAAACAATCATGTTTATATTTTTTTCATTTATTAAACATTTTATTGAACATCTCAAATACTACATCGATAAATATGAACACGTAAACCCGCAGAGTAGTAGTCAACATGCCTTATATATTCTTTATTACGAATCCAACTCTTGAGCGGTTTGATTCTATTATGCATTTACAAATACATGGTGAGTGTTCCTCTTAACCATATCATTTCATAAAAATTCATTTTATATTACAGAAACTGATCTATTTCTTTACAATGAAATCAATGGATGAGTAAAAAAAAAATGAATAAGCTGAGTTAAAATTCCTAAAAAATTAAAATATTGATTTTAATATCAGCGTTTGGTATAAGTTTCTTTTGATTTAGAATCAATTACAAGAAATGTCCCGGTCCGCTGACATTCAGACCATGTATGTCTGTACCACTATGAACTGGTTGGTCAACACCCCACAAACCAGTGTATCCGAGAATAAAAACATACGCCCCACTGCTACCCGGGCAAGTACTCGCTGTGTAGGTAAACTTGTTGAAATGTCTATTGCCCACAACTTCCTTGTGTAGCCATTTGCCAACATTGACTTGCTTTGGACAACCGTGTGGATGAGACACTATAAAAGTCAATCTGTCTTCGTCTCTAGAGCTCCTGTATCTATTCCAAACCTTTTCCCAGAGATCTTTGAAGTTAATCAGCATTGTGTCCAGTTTATTTCCAATCTCAGCGGCACATGTCACGCATTTTAAGTGGCAATGATCACTTTTAATGTCAGCTTTCTTAACACTTATCTGATCAAGAATGACCTGAGGACTATTTTTAGAGTCAAAAAACAGCCTGATGGACGTTTTACTTGCCTCAGACTCATCAAAAACAACATGCGCCGCTGTTTCGACCTCCATCTCCCACCATTCGTCACTCGGTGAATCTGAATGCTGACACTTTGTACAAGGGCATGTTGTAAATTGTCTCTCATGCACTCTATCGTATTTATCTATCCCACGGTTATACCTGTTGGCAATATACACCCTGCCACTGCCACTACTTAGGTCGCACTGCCCTCTTAATTCACACAACGGGTATGGTTCAACACAATCTGTCCAAAACTCAGGTCTGTGTTGACTGACATATTCAACACCCTCCCTCACAGTGACGTCTGCCAGACATTTGATGGCATCAAATAATTCACTATCGTGGAAACCTTCAGGTAAATGTGTAACGCTTAATTTTTCAATAGGTATAAAGCCATTATGTGTAGGGTTCTTGGTGCACTTAGTATAACAAGTGTATAGATCAGCTTCTGTACCGTTGGTAACCCCTATCTCGTGCTTACCTGTGAAATGTTTTAAAATGTTAATAAGTTTGTTAGTTGATGTTTTGTTGTTTTTTTTCAATAATAAAAGTGAATGAAATAAATAATTGAATCAAATCTGTTTCATCCAGTCATATTAGTGCGCGGTAGATTTTTCTAAGTATGATTCAAGATTCAACTCATGCAAATCTCCGAAATGAGGCTCCCTAAAAAGTTGTTTTCCTTCTTTAAAAATATACCTAGAGTTTGCTGCTAATGACGCCCTACCCCTTTCTTTAAACTGCCACCCTGATGCGACATTCTCTTTTCACAATAGCACTGCACAACCCTGCAAATGGGGCCGCCGAAAGAAGTTCATGGTCAAGAAAATGCATGGGTCCCAATTCACAATACATATGTGCAGCCTGCCCCGCGCCTGGTAAATCTGCTGCCCAAATTCAAGTTGTATTTTGAACCCACCCTTCTCTCCACGATTAAGTAGCAAAATGAAATCATTGATTTCATATTGGTAAGTATATTATAATTTATAGAAAAAAAAACCCACACAAATGATGACTGAAGATTTATGTTTCACCCTAATAAAGGATTGGCTTTCGACCAATGCTGTTTGTTTTACCGATAAAATGTTTGTCTGGCGCAATGATTACCACAAACACAATGGGTTTTTTTTTTAATCATTCATTAGATGGCAGTTAAAGATAAAGAGGTGGGGGACTGGGGTGGCGCTTTGGTAGGCGAACCGGATGCTGTGGCCTGTGCGTTACGGGGTCGACAATTGGGGAGTCCCTGTCACCCATATATGTCTCCCGTGGTGCCTCCATGGGTATCAGCACCAGGCCCGTAGCCAGGATTATTGGATTGAGGGGGGGGCGAAGAAATTTTTGGAGGAGGGTGGGGGCCAAAGAAATGTTTGGGGGTAGGGCCGAAAAAATGGGGGGGAGGGCAAGATGGAGGCGCGAAGCGCCGAACGCGTGCGAACGGGGAGTCCCCTCCTCAAGAAATGTTTTGCAGTTCCATATCTGGAATGTGCATTTTGGTACCGATTGTTTGGCTATTAATTAGAAATATATAATTTTAACTACGTTTCAATAATGTATGGGCATGTTTCAGTTTTGTTAAAAATAATTTAAATAGTAAAGAGTTTTAATGATAAAAAAATTATTGTGGCTGAGCAATTCCTGATTCCGGTTATAAATATATTGACTATTTGTTCTGCTACACAATTGTTACATAATAGATACCTAATTTATATTATTATACTGTTGGTCAGGGTTGTTAACAATACTATTAAATTCTAGGACAGCATCTAAGTGATACAAATCACAACCTTACCGGAACTTGTAATAATAAAGAGACAACAGGTCATTTTTTAAAACTTTCAAATGACTCATGGGATGACAGAAATGTGCCTTGGGTTACAAGTGACGGTGGAGAGAGGCGATAGGGGAACACACAACGAGAGAGATAGAGCAAGGTTTAACGTTTGAGACAAACGATCTCGTACCAAACAAACGACGGTCTCACTGTAAGTATTAGACGTATAAATTATAATTTGAAAATGAGTAGTGGGGGGGGGGGAGTGTGCTGTGGATCTCTGGGACCTTCTTGAAAGTCGAGGGCTCTGGAGCAATGAAGTCCTCCCCCCATCCACTCAGACCTGGATACATCTCTCAGATTGAGCTACTATGATAGTTTATTTATTTATAATAAAAACAAGTAAGAAATATATTTACCATGTTGAAGGTTATAGTCATCCATCAGAAAGACAATCTGTTTTTATTATTCTCATGAACTGAACCGGCACAACCGTCTGAAAAAAATCCCAAGTTGTGTTATCATGTGTGTTTGAACAAAGAATGTATGACTAAGATTAGATTACACTGGTAAACAGTGAATTC
>JAGDYQ010000096.1:2808632-2879600 GCA_021962125.1 Bulinus truncatus | reverse complement strand
AGAGAGAGAGCAGCACTAACCCCATCATTGACAGTCATAGACACAATCACCAAGTCAGTGAAGGCATCATGTCCAACGAGTTGGAATTCAGCACTGATGATGATTCAGTCTATACTTCACTTGAAAAGATGATGATGATAAAACTGTTTATTTCTGTTGTTTTAAATAATAAAACTTTTCCCCAAGTATTGTAAAATTGTTTTATTGCTGAAGTTTTATCAATTCAATATTGTCTAGGCTTTAAGTCATTGAATTTAGCTCAAATATTTCGTAATCTGCCAAAAATCAACCCATGAAATGTACAATTTTACTCAATTTATGGTCAAATTCGCCACGTCGCCGCTATCAGCCGAAATTATGTCAGCCAGCCGAAACTTAAAAAAAAATTCGGCTGGCAGGTCTATTCACAATGAAATATAAGCTCTCTTAACCATTTCTTATGCTAAATTGGTCTTCAAAGTATTAACATTTCATATATTTTTGACATAAAATGTTGACATAATTTTTTTTTTAAAGTTAAGAATATTGCAACAAGTTGAAGAGCTCTGGTTTGTAGAGTATAGTTAATTAACTCATATTTTTAAACTTGTATGAAGAACTATGCAAATAATTAGGAAACATTTTTCCCCAAGTAAAAATTAAACAAATTTAAATTATAATGAAACGATAAACATTAGAATTAATCACTGTACTAACCAACTCATAACAATGAGAAACTTTGTCCACCTGAATATTATGATGAGCATATGATGAATTATTCACACAGAAAATAGCTACTTGAGTGCAATGGCCCAGATGATGAGTTTCTGGATCTGACAAAAGTCCTACTCCTGTGGTATTCAACTGTGTAATCATATCTGTTACAAATATCTTCACACCTAAATAAGTTAATTATTTTAAGCTATATATTTATTCCCAATCAAATTAGGTCTCAACATAGAAAAATTGCAAGAAATGAATCTTATCAATGTAAATCAATGTTCAGTCAAGAGTGCATTCAATAAATTTTACATACCAGCTTTTAAATTCTTTCCTGTTCCATTCAAATTTATGATCCCAATGTCGAAAACTATTTGGGTCTGAATTTTTGAAGAGTATGTTAAATTCAGAATTTGGAGTCGTGACTATGCAAAGCTTAGGCCTCAGATTATTAAAAATATTGTGTGTGACTTTCTCAAGGACATCAGGATACAAATGTTCTATTCTGTTTTAAAAATAGATGCATCTGAACAACATTAGGGCAAGTTAATATCAGTAACTTAAAAAATCATATTGTACACACAAAATTTACTTTTTTTTTGGATATCCTAGAAAATTAAATCCATGTTTTCTTTAATACTTTTATTAAAAATTTAAAAGCATAATTAGAAAAATATTGAAACAAACTTACAACTCTACCATCGTTACAGCTTCATAATCAAGACATCTTGAATCAAGGTCCCCAGCGGATCCTGCCATTAAAGACACATGTAGTGGTCTATTTCTCTTGAATATGAAGTGCCGAAGCTCTGGGGCAATGTTTTTTTTATTTGTAATCAGCAGCTGTCTATTAATATCAACCAATGCAACCGCTTCAAGACTGGGCACAGAGGAGAGATGTTTTATAAAGTTGCATTCAGCACAACCAAAGTCTATAACCTGAAGGAACAGAAGAGCTAAATGATTCTATAAAAAAATCTAAATGTTTAATTAATACAATTTTTACACTCCACAGTATAAAAAAATGCAAATAAAGTACAGTTGTCCCTGCTTAATGGAAATTCTTTAAGCATGGTGGGAGTTTGTCATGTGAAACCCCCTTTTCCATAGTTCTTCAACAAATCATGCAATCCATTCCAGGTGGCCAAGAAAATTACTAAAAAAAATAAAGAATTAGCACTTAATTAGAAGGAAAATACTTCTAAAACAATCACCATAGCAGGTAATAGTGTTAGATGAATATCAGATCAGATATAGATGGAATAAGGCAGAAAAAACATGCTTATTCTTTGATCCATCGTCATTTGTCACATTCAGAGCTGGAATCTACCATTTACAATTTTAAATAGTATGAGCAGATGGAATGCCCACTGACACACTCTTTCTTGGGACCCATTTTTATATTTTACAGAAACAATTTTAAGCTTTCATTTACACTAGGTCAAGAATAAGAAGATTTTTAAACCACTAGTAATCAACCAGACACCAAAAACATCAAAGCAGGAAAAATATAGAGAAAAAAAAACACAATAGGATAATAGGTCTCTTTGAGATACACCAACCATTTAAAAAAAAGGATATTTACAAAGATTGTCATGTTTGTAAAGGAATATTCATCTGTCTGGGAAAGCATCCGCCCAGTTTTGGATACATGTTTAAGTGAAAGACCACAGCAAACTTAATAATAACTCCCTTAAAATACACAGACTTGTGTTTGTAATATATACATTCAATCCTGAATAATGCAAAAAGACTATTATGTAATAAAAAAAGCAACATTTTAACTAGAGTGATGCATGAAAATAAATAAATATACCAATTTTCTTAATTCAGTGGTTCATCTGTCAAACTAAACTAAATTGGATAACAAATTTTTCTTTTATAAAAAAAAAAAGCTCCAGATGCCAAAAAAAAAATATTTTTTTTTTTGTATTAAGTGTTGTTTGATCAATATTTTTCTGGTATACATTGTGACCTAAAAAAATTGTGTAATTAGGAAATTTTTGATAGCTGAGCTGAACCAGTTCATAATTAAGGAGGTTGAAAAATGCCAGCTGTGGCCTCAAACTGATTCTTTCTTGATCAAATTATAATAAAGCCATAACTTGCAGTGTAAAGAGAAATTGTAAATGGGTGTAAATAATTTATGAATACGTTTATCCTCCCCTAAACCTAGTTCTCAAATTTTCCTTCATGAATTCCAACCCGCATTGTATGTAATTTAGCTAGCTGTTTTCTTATTTTTCTTAAATTATTGGTAATTGTTATTCCCCACCCTTTCTCTGAACAGGGTTAATAAAAGTGGTTTTAAAATAAATTGTGTTCGTTAACTATAAAAAAAAAAAATATTGAGAAAAAAGTTGTAACCAGTTTCTCTTTTATTAAAATAAAAAACTATTGATCTTCAACTTCAAAAAAAAGTGTTTTTTCCAAAAAGAATTAAATATTTTTACATTCAATTTCTTTAACATACTTTATATAAAAGATCAAATCTATATTTTAAATATATATATATATGTATGAACTTTATGTATCACTTACACTTTTTATATCATGTTTCTTAATTATTTCCCACAGCCAGTGAGTAGCGCTTTGCATATAATGGAGGGAAAAAATATATCCCAGTAGATTTACTATCTTCACCGCAGTCCTATTATCGTTAGCTGAAAAAATAAGATACAGCTTTATTTAAAATGCACTTCAAACTTGAATATTTTCTTATATAAAAAGAGCGAGATAACCAAAAGAGGCGGAATACAGACAACATACTCTAGCAGACATATAATTGTGGCCAAGAATTGGTAGAAGTAATGAGGGCAAGGATGTCATGCTCTAACAAAAGTCTATCTCCTAATTAGTCAATTTTATATAGTATCCTCATCATTTAATAACATGCTTGTAAACTGCGGAACTTAAAAAACTATCTGAATACCAGAAAAATGCAACTCAAGTCATTCTGCCAACTCAAAGAAAGTCATTCTGATTCTAGAAGATTAATAGTCTAATGCCTTACATGCTTAACTTAATGAAGAAAGAGTGAAAGACTTGAGAAACATTATTATCTAATGAACAAATGTTTACAAAAAATAAGCACTAGAATAGTAAAAACTACAATAAGTCATTCTGATTCTAGAATTAATAGTCTAATGCCTTACATGCTTAACTAATGAAGAAAGAGTAAAGACTTGAAACATTATTATCTAATGAACAAATGTTTACAAAATAAGCACTAGAATAAAATAAAAACTACAATAAAATAACTCAGGTGACAGGGTCAAGATAACCTTTCAATCACGTCTATGTTAATTGTCATGTATGCTTGTCAAAACATTTTTATAAGAGTAATAACAATAACGCACTGGCTCCGGATACGTCTAAGACGTACTACGTATTTTTTTTTCTCCGGATACGTCTAAGCGTGAACTCTTATGATTTAAAGTTATTTTCTTTTCGCGGGAAATTGCATAACCGAGCAATTTTTCTAATTATACATTTCAATGATAGCTTAGTTTGTGTGGCGCGCTGGTAAAGTTGGTTGTTAGCTTGGCCGTGATCCAGTTTGGCTAACTATGCGCGGGTTCGGTTCCTCTGAGAGACATAATTTTTTTTTTTCAGATTTTGTTTTCAGGATCAGGGTTAGGGATGGGGGGTTAGGGATAGGGTGTGGAGCAATATCTATTTGAATGGTCCCAGAAAAAAAAATATGGGGGAGACATACATTTTTTTTTTTTTAGATTTTTTTTTTTTCAGGATTAGGGTTAAGGTGTGGAGCAATATCTATTTATGGTCCCAGAAAAAAAAAATATCTCCGATTATTAACAGTAAATGACGTCATCAACGTCTGTAGTAAATAAGAGTTCATTCTGTTTACTCTTTAAACGTGTTAAAACGATTGCCGATTTTGAGCACTATCATTGTGTAATAATATCATAATATAAACTGCATTTCCCGCGAAAAGAAAAGAACTTTAAATCATAAGAGTTCATTCTGTTTACTGACGTATCCCGAAAAAAAAAATACGTAGTACGTCTTAGACATATCCGGAGCCAGTGCGTAAAAATAAATATTAAATAACCACCTTACATTAAATGATTAATTAACTAAGTGGCCGGCATCAGTTAGGCCCTATATATATATATTGGCTAACCCTACTTTCATAAGGCAGCTTACCTTGGCATTGGTGATTAGAGGCGGGTGATTCTTGAGTTTGAAGAGAAGATGGTAAATCAGGTAAGAAACTTTGATTCATTTTAATGTATAAAAAAAATTGTTGCTAGAAATAGTAGAAAACTTGGAAGTCCAGCGGCTAAGAGGTCAGAGCAGTCTTCGAAATATTCGGGAATTTTAACCATAGTAAATTGAAAGATTAGCTAGAAATAATTTTTCTAAGGGTTGGACTTTCTCAATCTAGACCAACAAAAGAGAAAGGCTATTAAACACTCAAAACCTAAAATTGAACTAAAATATGCTCTGCAGAACTGCACTTTCATTTTCGATTTCTGTAGTAGTACTTCCCTTAAATATCTATGGTACTTCCGTACAAAAGATTCAAAGCGGAAGTTATCACTGTTGTTGAGGAAAACAATCTGCAATGCTAGAGCAGTATTATCGCAACGCCTGTGCTATTTATATGCGATGTTAGTTATTGACAGAAAAAACAACAACACGTAATTCATTCTAAAGCAATATATGAACACATATCCACAAAAGCTAAACTAAAATACTGAGGTAAAATGATCTGATAGATAATACTATTTTTCATATAATTTATATTATATTACAGTATTAAATCCAAGACCAATTGTGACTAATTGTCGATTGTGAACTGTATTAAAAAATATTGATCCCAATTTTTTTTCAATTGTAAACTCAAATAACTTTTAATATGATTAAAAATAATGCTTATTAATAACTTGTAATCTTATTTCATAGATTGGTAAGTAAGAAATAATGGTAATCTCTTATTTTACCGACCAAAAGTATTTTGATAAATATTATTGATACTTGAAAAAAGTGTATATTTATTTTATGGAAGCAATTGTAATGTTTATAAAATAATTAATATTAATAAATTTTATAAGTCATATATTTTAAAAACTAAAATAGCTTAAAATTGCATTATAAAAGTAAAGTTCCCTTAGCCCTAATGGGCCATCGGGGCAGATGAAGTGTAGAATTCATCTGTTTCTATAACCTTGGCATATGAAGGGATTGTGTGGTTAGCATAATGTCCAGCCGCCTTTACTTCCCCAACTTAAGTCAGGTACCCATTTAAAGCTGGGTGGACTTGTGGAACCACTTCGCATCAAATTTCACCTGGAAAAATTCCATGGTCCTCACCGAGGATCGGACCCAGGACTCTCAGGTCGACAGTCGAGTATCTACACCACTCGGCCATCCGTCCCACAAAATTGCATTGTAGAAATTAGGGATGTGACGAAGTTTGAATTCGAATCTGATGACATTCGAACTTTGACGTTTTTTGAGCAAATTCGAATCTGACGGATTTTTAAAAAAAATCCGTCAGATTCGAATTTGAAAAATTATCATTTTCAGATCAAACACGACCGTAGAAATCGTAACTAAAATTTAAAAACCTAGAGACTGTCGAAAACCTGAAATAAAGAAAACAGTTAAAACTTAACTCTTGGACCCTTACTCAGCTGTCCATAAATTAGACGTCGTGTTTGGTCTTGAACGTATTTAAGATACACCCCTCACGCCAAACACTGTTTTCATCTGAGCTTTCTAAACCTTGGAATGAATATGCAGATTGGAATGGTGGAGTGGATGTGTGGATTGGATTAGCGAAAAGCTGGTTATGTGTGACCAATTAGAGTGAGTTGGAATGACATTTGGAATAATTTGGAATGAGTTGGAGGAATGACTTTTGGAATGATTTAAAATGACGTTTGGAATTATTTGGAATGACATTTGAAATGATTTGGAATGACATTTGAAATGATTTGGAATGACATTTGAAATGATTTGGAATGACATTTGAAATGATTTTGAATGCCATTCTGAATGATTTGGAATGGATTGGTATGAATTGGAATTACAGGAATTATAGTAGTATTTATAACAGAGGCACTTGGATTCCGTGTATATGGTAATATTTATTATAAACACAAGGTACATCACATGCAATATGGCCCAACATCAATTTCACTACTTACAATAACATCAATATCAACTGATAATCTACTTGTGTCCACTCTCGACTCTATCTAGAAATCTAATGTCATTTCACTCTGGTCACTAGCTTATATCAGAGACCGAAGTTGATCCCCGCCCCCCCCTCAAACTAGGTCACGTGACTGGTCTCTTGACCATCGTCCTGATGCTAGTCACGGGACTGACACCCTTTTAGCCAAGTGTTGATCCGAATCCGCATTTGCATCCGACGGATTTATATTTGCCGAATCCGATGGATGTGGATTTTCATCAGCTCCGTCACATCCCTAGTAGAAATCGAATATTCTATAATATAACTTGAGACAATTCAAATTTCAAAATTTAAATTAGTCATGTTCATATTTATCTTTCCACAGAGACAGAGAAAAGAGAGATCAATATTTACTGTGTAGAACTAAATGTGTTTCCTCAGATGGCAACAGCTGTCAACAGAGATGATCATCATCATTATAAAAAAAGAATTTCCAATAATTCAGTATCTCCGTCTCCTTTAAAAACCTTTTCAGTACATATCAAATACCAGTCTAACAGTCCAAGAAATACTGTGTCTCCACCTTTACCTGATCTTTCATTGGGTTCAATTAATACTTCTTTTGATAGAATTCAACCCATAAAAAAAAAATTTGGGTAGGTTTATTTTCAACACCTTCTCTTAATATATATTTTTTCTTTTAATATCTCAGTTATTAAAATAAGTTTATATAACGTTTCTGGAAATCAAATTCCAGGTGGATTTCTAAAACATTAAATGTTGTATTATTTTTGTGTTTATAAAACAATTTCATGCTCGATAATCAAGGGCTAACAGGGGTTCTTTGTTCATGTATGCTTATATGACTTAAAATATACACTAATTTATTTCTACTATAGTGTTAGATTATGGATTTAATTCACACTGAAAAATATCCTACCATTCATTTATAAATACATATAAATATGCTCATTTCAATGATTCTGTTTACAAACCTAGTCTTGGAATAAAAAAAGTAAAGTTCCCTTAGCCCTACTGGGCCATCGGGGCAGATGAAGTGTAGAATTCATCTGTTTCTATAACCTTGACATATGTAGGGATTGTGTGGTTAGCACAACGCCTTTCCGCCTTTACTTCCCCAACTTAAGCCAGGTACCCATTTAAAGCTGGGTGGACTTGTTGGACGACTTTACAACAAAATGACACCTGGAAATAATCTATAGTTCTCCCCGAGGATCCAACCCATGAATCTCAGGTTGACAGTCGAGTATCTGCACCACTCGGCCATCCGTCTCACTTGGAATGGATTAAGTTTATCAGCCAAGGTTTCAATGTTAAATATATAATGTTCCTTGTTATCTCATAAAGATGATTTTGTTTCATCCATTCAGAAATAAAAAGAAATTTAGTGGTTGGTATCATTTGAGACATAAATTACCTAGAAGAGGTGTTGTTGCCATTGACAATAATCATCCACATTCCAAACTTGTATCTTGCGTGCGAGAAGGAATCAGAAAACTTAGAAATAAATATCCGAAAATTGCTCCAAAGGTGAATAACAAGTCAAAGCTATAAATATTGTTAACTCAACTTCTTAACTAAAGTCATATAAATAGTAAACTGTATATAAGAAATACTTATTATTTTAAAGAGTTAAGTTTGATTTATTTGTTCATAATTAAGCTTGGATTGGCATTTAAGTTTGTCAAACCCCAATGATTTAAATATTTAAAGTCTGCAAGTCATGTAAGATAGAATTTTTTCTACTTATATTTATTTAGCCTGAGTTACATCCATCAGATTTTACAGATGTTTTAAGAACAAAGTTACAGTTTGATGGCGAGGTAATTAACGGAAATTCATTTGATAATCTCTCTTTTTTTTTTTTAACTATCAGTACTTTTACTTTTTAATGCTATTGCTGTTCTAGACTGTATGGATCAGTTATATGTATCATGAGTTTTTGATGATTGTTTATTCATGTGTCAGTAAAAGTATGAATTAATTTTGAATCTTTTTATTAAAACAATAATTTGACATGAAATGAAAACTTTTCAAAATAGGCACAAAACAATTTTTTATGCATTTCATATTTTCTTTTTTTTTTCTCAACTTTACTTGAAAAAAAATGATTAATAACAAAGTGGCAATTAAATAAAGAAAAGGACAAATATGTCATGGTCTAATTATCTATAAAAGCACCATTTTTAATATTTATTTTTTTAACATATGCTATATCTTGTAAGCAAAATGGTTAAAAAACACTGTAAAAATGTCTTTTAATGCTAAAATACTCTAAATCTTGAGATAATTTTTTATATGTATTGTTAGTACATGTGTATAGCTTTATTATTTTATATCTAAGGTATTTGAATTTGAAAGCTATTCAACATCAGTTTTTGCTACTATTCGGCAAGCAATAGGCCTTAAGGAAAGTGAATTCATCGACTCAGTGGCTCCACTAAGCCACCCATATTTTGAGTTTATTAGTAATTCTAAGAGCGGACAGGATTTCTTTCTGAGGTGATATATACTTATTAAAATAATAAATTTTATTACATTTATGATAATTTTATATAGTCATGTTGCTGGGGAAAATGTTTTGTGTCTGTTCACTAAATTATGTTTTTGAAAGGAGTAAATAATATAATGAAGAATATTGTGTCTGAAAGTCTTTTGCTCATGCATTATTTATGTAATCAGGGCCACTCATAAGTTTCACAGATTTCAAGACAAATATTCTGGGATAATCACCCAATTGAAACCACTGTATTGTCACTGGCTCTCTAAATGGCTCTTTCAGATATATTAAATATATATATTTGACAATTCATTGGGCTCAGTTTGGTGATTATCCCAGAATATTTGTACATATATATTCAGACTTATAGTAAGTAATACATAGAAAAAACAAGCAATTAAGCCTGTTCCATTCTGGACACAGGACGTGTTAGCGCATTTTCATGTTATGTATCAGTACGTTTGTTATCTTTCAGTAAATATTTGTAAATTTTGGAAATGTTTATAAATTCAATTGTGTAATGCATATATCTGAAAAAAGATATTAAAAGGACGTTTCTTTATATTTGAAAATAAAATTATTTTCTCTTAAATTTAACTACAAGTGATTTGTGGTCACTGAAATAGGACTCATAATTGAAACATTCTAAATACTCTGTCAATTGTTGTTTGATAATTACATGTATATATTATGAGTTTTATAAAAAGTAAGGGAAGTAAGTCATGTTGAATAACTGTTACAAAAATAAATAATGATTATGCCCCTTTGATTAGCTTTTATTATTTATATTTAAAATATAAGCAAAACGGTACATAAAAAACTCTTATATTTTGGCCCTGAGAGGTCAAATCGCGAAATGGAATTTTGATGTACACTTGGCAGGCCAAGACATAATGATATATACATCATGGGTCTAGGACTTATGGTTGTTGAGATCTAGGGTGATGACAGACAGACAGACAAAACGGGGACAATAGAGCATTTTTTTTTGAAAATGCTCTAAAAAGATCCTAATGGCTATACCATTACAAACACAGTGTTTGTTTACAAGTCAAATGTTTTGAAAATTTACAAAATAATCTATTGTTTTTTTTTAATTGCGCTCACACTTTTTTTTTTAAATATCGTCTTAGAGTAATAATTTACCAACAGAGTAATAATTTACCTATTTCAACCAATTAGTAAAATTTAAGAAAAAAAATAATTCTGAATCTCTTTTTTTTAGTAACAACATGCAGTTCATGTTTAAATCTAACAGAGAAAGGGATGTGAAGTTCTTTCTTTCAATCTTGAGGTAAAAGCAAACGTAAAATAAACGTCTTTTCTGTAAATGAATGATTTGTTGTACAAATATGTTTGTCAAAATCATTTAATGATGATTTTTTTTTCTTTAAATTTCAGAAACTATTTACAGCATTTCATATCATACCCACATTCCTTGTTGGTAAAATATGTTGGTTGTTACGCCATTAAATTTTCTGGCAAACCCAAAAAATACTTCCTAGTCATGCAGAGTATATTTTATCCATCAGAAAGAATTGAGGACAGATTTGATGTTAAAGGTTGCACTGCTGGAAGGTATCAAAAAGTAAACACAATTTCTCATTAAATTATTTCAAAATTATTTTTTTTTTCAATAAACTATTTTTAAAGTACAGTTGACTGTATTACTGTAAAACATTTCCCTTTAATAATTTACAACTAGTAATTTTGATTTTTCAGGTTATCATTAGGATAAAATAATAATAATTAGTAAAACATTATCACATCTAAATTAAAAAATGTTATTCCCTTTCAGCCAAACCCAGACGGTTCTCAGGTAATCATTGTATTAAAAGATCAAAACTTTTTAAATGAGGTCCTCGATTTAGGTAAGTTTTACTTTTAAATAAAACTTTCATGTTTAATTTTTTTTTTTATTTGATGATGTATGTATTAGTCTGTGCTATCACCAGAAATTCTTGACAATAAAAACTCAGCTTCCAGATAATTTTACAACAGCCATAGGGAAAGCCTCAGGATACCAGAGGCTTTGGTCCCTGAGAAGTGTCTGGGTAGCATCACTTTTATGAATTCTATGACAGTTATCATTACAAGTTTTTTTGTTGTTTTTTTTTAAATTACATTTTGAAGAGATGCTATGTGCATGAATAGTTAGGCTGTGAGTAGATAAATACATTATTAGTGCTTTTTTTTTGAATATTGGAAGTAACCATATGCTCTACTCTTAATGCTATGTTCATTACGTCCTGTTTTAAAATACATGATTAGCTTAAAACAAAAAGTTCATTACAGATAGTTAGTATCAGTACATGTATTTAAATAAAACTACTGTGAAGATGAGCTTAGATGATGAGCTTCAGAACTATAGTATTAAAGCTTGATGTAAAAAATGTGACTAAAGTAACATTATTAAATTGCCCTGCAACACATATTATAATCCTGTCCAACAGTTTATAGTTTTAAAAGATTTGGTTATCCTTGCCACATTTAAAGTTGTTTTGATTTACTAAGTTTGCACTCTGACTCAACTCACACAGCACAGATTTCATAGTTTTAATATTATTAAATAATACATTTTTAATGTTAATAACAAATTTATTGTTAAGAAAGATAAGAAAATGAAATTAACTGATGGGAAATTTTTACTAAGGAGTAATATTTCCTAGAAACTAATTCCTAGTGAGCTATTTTTTCTAAGACATTATTTTATATTTATAATAGGAGATCAAAGCCAATGGTTTATTCAACAAATCCAAGCAGATTCTCAGTTTTTATGTGATCTTAATTGCATGGACTACAGCTTGCTGATAGGGAGACAAAAAAAACATGTGGATGAAAAATCAACACAACATGTTGCAACAATAGTAGAGAGAATAGGAAAGTGAGTTGAATGAAGCTTACTAAAAGATCTATAAAAAAAATGTATTTTTACAAAATATATATATATATATATATATATATATATATATATATATATATATCAATATGTGAGGTCTCATTAAAAATAATAAAATTTGCATTGGGTCTAATTTGCAAAAAATGTATACATAATTTTTTTTTTTGCTACATTATCACCCATTGAGATATTAGCAAATATTATTTGCTTAACTATTCACAGATCAATTTCACCTATCAGGAAAGGAACTGATGATTCTGTGCTTTCCTGTGTCAATAGTCATGGTGATCATGGAACAGATGCTGTCAAAAAACCAACATTTTCAGAAGTTGTCAAACTACCTGAATATAAACCTGGCCTTATGTTTCCTCGAAGCCTAGCCGATGGTGTTGAAAATTTTCATAAAGAACATAGAAGGTTACTGCCAAACAGCAAAAACGCACTTCATATTATGGATGGAACTGATTACAGATACTTTATAGGAGTTGTGGATTTCTTGACAAGGTTTGATTGGCGCCAAAAAACAGCACAGTATTGGAAAATAGTAAAATACAGTTGTGGTGATCACTCAACCAAGAATCCTAAAGTGTACAGCAGACGTTTTATTAACTTTCTTAGTGATCATGTTACATGAGATGGTCTGATGAGATCTGCTATATGTATACAAAATCTCATTGCCAAATTCATAATATAACTTGAAAAATCTATGTAAGATATTTTTAAATTATAATATTATATTAATTAATTATACTTGAAATTCTATGCACAAAAATTGAAATGTCTAGAATTTGTCATGAAACATTGTTATTTTTCAATTAAATTCTATTGACGTATGTTAATCAACTCTGGGTATGAAGATATACATATTTTTTTTTATTTGAAAGATTATATTTAAGGCTATCTACAAACTGATATTAAAATGTTGCTTTTCTTTGCACAATAATTTTTCTATCTGTGATAATTTTTGTCAAAAAATTTTATACATAATTTTTATTTACTGCTGACATCATTGTTGTAAAATGAATTTTAATATTTTTTTTTTGCTAACATTTTTGTGGTTAAAATGTATTTACTGGCAAACCGATAAATAATGATGTTAAAATAAAAAGTATTTCTGTATTTTTTTTTAATAGCAAAATTCATTGCCTCATCAACTTTATGTGCTGAAATAATTAATAAAAGTATCTTCACATTGAAGTTAAAATATGATACAGTAATATCTTTTAATGATAGGATATTTTTTTAATAGTTTTTTTTTTCACATAGCATTGTTTTTTTTTTTTCTATCTTCTTTACTTGATTTTTTCATTCTCGTACTTCTAATAACCTTCACAAGTTTTTACTACGTGTATTTTGTTTTATTTCTGTACCATTTCAGCATTCTCATTTTTAATGTGAGAAAGGAAAAAAAAAAAGAGGTTTTGGGATTGTATGGGATTGTATTTTCCTAAATACTTAAATTATTGTATTACGTGTATTATGCAATAATGTTTTCACTATAAAGTCAGTAACCTCCTATGCAGAGTGACTGGTTTGTTTTAAAAGGGGATATAAAACTGATCATTTTATGCAAATGCATGCAGTTTCTCATACTGACATTAATGGTATGGTTATTGTAGATCTGCATGTTCAGTATATTTAACTTTAGCCCTGGTTTCCTCAGACCTGCTTTAGGCAGAACCAGGCCCGTAGCCAGGTCAAAGTAAGCAGGGGGGCACCAATACCCAGCAAGGGGGTACCTTCTCATTTTAGTTACTTTTTCTTTATTTTTTCCTCTTTTTCTTCTTTTTAAGCGGGGGAGGGCACTCCCCCAGTGCCCCCCCTTGGCTACGGGGCTGGGCAGAACCATCTTGACACTCACTTGACAAAAAAAAAAA
This sequence comes from Bulinus truncatus, assembly GCA_021962125.1. Lineage (NCBI taxonomy): Eukaryota > Metazoa > Mollusca > Gastropoda > Planorbidae > Bulinus > Bulinus truncatus. Next base: position 2,865,435 of record JAGDYQ010000096.1, on the reverse strand, counting down.
AACCCAGTGTGTTGTGGTCCATAGAGCAACCACTCACAGGTAGGATATATAAATGGTTAATGATCTGTATAGTATAGTGTACTAGTGGCGTCCCTGTGTAGATGAACAGGATGGTTCATCTTCTTGTATAGCCGATCTTGATAGCATAACCTACATAAACTTTGCTCTACTACAGACAGCACTCAGCATCATTTTCAAAAGATTTCTTTAAAAAATTTGAAATTAAGTCATAATGTTGATAGCAATTTTTTGGCAAGAATTTTTTTTTAAACTATGTGTTTCCTGATGTGCCATATTTTCCAGACTCTTTAAGAACTATATTATTCTGTTGATTGTTACTATCACTTTATGTGTTGTTTTTAATAAATGTATTGGTTACACATTAAACATTTTCAAGAGTTGATTGATAATATTAATCAGCATTTTTATATTATTTTTAAAACGAACTGTCCTATTTTTCTGAAAAGCTATAACTAAAATTTTAGCAAAACCCAGTTGAAGTAAAACTTTGGCCACAATCTAATTAAGTACAGTATATCCTGTTTTATAGCTAAATGCAAGTTTTTTATTGTTGTTATTATAATTTTTTATGTCATTAATTTAAGTTTGGTTTTTTTTTAATTCCTAAAATCTGAATTAGTAAGTTAATAGTGAGTTTCTATTTTAACAATTCTCTTATAAATGGTTTTTTTTTATTTTTTTTTCAGCCACATCTTTTTTGAAATAATATTGTTTTATTTATTTTTTTATGTTAAAAATATTTTTTGTGCCAAAGAAAATATTTTTTTAAAGAAATACTTATGAGTTGTACTTCTAAGTTGACAATCTTTTTTTTTAAACAATTTATTTACATTTTTTTCATTTATTACATTACATTAAAAGCCAAAAAGAAATACTACATGTACTAATAGATGCATAAACAGTATGTCTTTCTTCAGCATTTTATATTCATTTAGTTAAACATGTATCTAAAAATCTAAAATATTTATTTGGGAGAGTAATGATTAAATATATTAATTGCACCCATCAGTATTTGTTAATTTAATTAAACTTTCCTATACAGCTTGAAGTTCTTAATAAGATATGTTTATAAAACTGCCAGAAGGCATTGTTAGAATTAATTTAATTATTATTGCAACTTTTGGCTAATAAAATTTAACTTACTTTGCGGGAAGCTTATTTTGTATTTTCAAATTTCAAACAAGTTTAATATATTTCTTAACCATTTGATTTATTTTATGCTTACATATTTTGTGTAAAAGAAAAAAATTTTTTTAGAGATTTAAAATATTTAGTAGTTTAAGGTTTATTCTATATGAGTATTGAAAGATGTGTTTGTGAAAGATGTGTTTGTGAATTTAAGCATTTTTATAAAGCAATGCATTGTTTGTTAAATGACCTTAATAGTTCAAGTTTTGAAAGGGGTGGCACTTTGGTTGATCTGCATGCTGTAGGATATGGGTGACAATGTGTCCAGGCACCTTTCTTTGTCTCCTTTGGTGCCTCCATAGCTTTTGCCTTCTCTCTTATGGGGGTGGGATGGCACCATTAGTGATTTATAGGATCTAAGAGTTAACATCTCCATCCTTACAGGGACTTTAAATAAATAAATTAAAAAATAGGGTAATAATGAGTTTCTGTTTACTATCTCTATGAGATATGTTTAGGGATCAGCCATTTGGAATGTGACAAAATCAAACAGACTGAGATTTATTTAAAAAACAAAAGACAAAAAAAAACTGAATGTTTACAATGGGAGTAACTGTCAACCAACAAAATTTACAATGATTCACACATTCTTTTCTTTATACAGGAACCTCTATTTAGTCTATGCAAACTATAAAATGCATCCGCAGTGTCTACTTTCTATAGCAAGTATAGTCTTCACACTATGTCTGTTCAAAGTACAGACACTTTTAGTACATTTTGTAATTATTCCTAATTTCATCTCCCTCATAGCATCCAGAAACACAATATATTTATAGATATTTATAGACAGATTTATAAACAGATGAATGATGTGTTTCAGTTTTACATCAAAGCATCTTGAAAGGGATGCCTTTTATGGTGATAGGTGTCAGAGATGTGAATGGTGATTGGTGAAAGAGATGTGTATGGTGAGAGGTGACAGAGATGTGTATGGTGAGGTGAGAGGTGACAGAGATGTGAATGGTGATTGGTGAAAGAGATGTGTATGGTGAGAGGTGACAGAGATGTGTATGGTGATTGGTGAAAGAGATGTGTATGGTGAGAGGTGACAGTTGTGTATGGTGAGAGGTGACAGAGTTGTGAATGGTGAGAGGTGACAGAGATGTGTATGGTGAGAGGTGACAGAGATGTGTATGGTGAGAGGTGACATAGATGTGTATTTGAGAGGTGACAGAGCTGTGTATGGTGAGAGGTGTCAGAGATGTGTATGGTGAGAGGTGTCAGAGATGTGTATGGTGAGAGGTGTCAGAGATGTGTATGGTGAGAGGTGACAGTTGTGTATTTGAGAGGTGACAGTTGTGTATGGTGAGAGGTGACAGAGTTGTGTATGGTGAGAGGTGACAGAGATGTGTATTTGAGAGGTGACATAGATGTGTTTTTGAGAGGTGACAGAGCTGTATATGGTGAGAGGTGACAGAGATGTGTATGGTGAGAGGTGACAGAGATATGCATGGTGAGAGGTGACAGAGATGTGCATGGTGAGAGGTGACAGAGATGTGTATTTGAGAGGTGACAGAGCTGTATATGGTGAGAGGTGTGTCAATAAACATATAGCTGCATTTTGCTACTGAAGAGATAAAGCATTAGTGACATACCAGTTAGGTCTTAAAAGCAACTCTGGCCCGATCGAAAAGAGGAAAGAAATATAGTCAAGAAATTATCCATCAACCTATCCAGCCCGCTCCGGAAGATAATAAACTGATCATTGCTTTAAGGTGGTTATTCGACAGTCTATCAAATGTTTGAGGTTCCATTTTGCATTAACTTTTAAACTATAAAAAAAAGTATAACATGATTTTTTTGACAGGATCGTTATAATGCAGGGATCTATACCTGGGTACTTGCATAGGGGCCACTGGCGTGTAGGATTCCTATACTACTTTACCCTTTTTGAGAGATTATCCTTAAGGTGGAATCAAATAATGCATCCTCCCCATTATTATGTTCTTTAACTAAGGATCTAAAAGACCCACTACCCCTACTAATATAAAAATGCAGGGCCGCCTCAGGAGGAGGTTTCAACCTAAGCAAATTAAGGGGCCCATTCAATTAGAGACACCTACAATTAGGGTTCTGTTGGTACAGTAATCTGCTATAGGCCTGTAGCCTTATGACTTATAAATATGTAGGCTATAAAGATGTGTGACATCATAGGACTGGCAATTAATGGAAATCAATTAATGGACGTCAACTACCCCAATCCCCCCCCCCTCTTTGTGCAGGGTCGGCATTAGACCGATTTAACCAATTAGCTACAAATTGGCCCCGCATTTTACATTAATAGTAATATAATATAGTTGGTATTGTTAAAAAATTCGAAGAGGGGGCACGCAAGCATCCGTTAAATTTCGCCCCGCAATTCGTAAGGCCGACCCTGCCCCAGGGTCGTAAGTAGGGGTGGTGCAACCCTAAAGCTCGTCAGGGCACCAAGTCTGGGTAAGGCGTTTAGCTTTCTAAAGTATTTTTATTTACATATTTTGATGCAAATTTGGGCAAAATAACTCCCCAAACGAAGGTGTTTCATACGTTTTATCCTGCTTATTCCAACAGGTCTACTAACTGTTTGGCTTAATGATAATGAACTAAACTTGCGGGTCGTATTTAGACAACACATGATTAAGCAAATGTTGGGGAGATTCTGATTCACAATATGCTTTAGAGCAGATTTACATCAAGGTAAACATAAAAAAAAATTAAATGTCACACTTGTGGGCGATTAAAAAATTAACATGCGAAATGTTCCCTTTCCTGAAATTCGCATGTAAGAACATAAACAGTAATGGCGCCCCAATTTTTATAATCACGGAGATTTAAAATTATTTACAAATGAGTTGTTAAAATGTTTAAAAGAAAATTAGACCTAGACAAACATGTCGCATCAGTGCTATCACGGAAAAAGAATGACAGAGAGGTACTTATTAACTCTTCCGTGACCTATGTTTTTTTGCCTTTTTTTTACTATCATTGGGTTGCTCTGTTCAATGAAGTTTTTGTTCATTTAAAACTTTTTAAAGTACCCATTATCATATATCAACTCATTCAGAAATGCACAAACATTAAAACTGTGCCACTTTTGTTGACATATCTCTTAAATTAAAAATTTTTTTGCATAAAAATAAAAAAAAAAATATATTTTTTTTTTTACAAATTACAAACAAACATCAAACACCAAGAAGGAAAAAAAAATCTTTTTGAGATATACTGTAAATTTTATTCTTATATTAAACCTCAGTCAAAATTACATATTACAACACAAATATCAATGAAATCTATCAATAAATAAAATAGTTATGACATTTTATATAAAACACACACACGCACTAATTTTATGAGCCGAAATTATCAGATAACCAAAACAAACAAAAACTAATTAATTTAAATTGAATAAAATGCCACATATTATATATTAGTGAGTGCAGAAATGCAGAATGTTTTATCATCTATTAGATTACTTTAGACAACTGTTTTACAATGATGTGAGTATGTAAAATGTAGAAAAAAAGACATTGTTAAATTTTATTCACAATTAAAAAAACGCACTGGCTCCACGTCCGTCATATGACGGACGATGTATTTTTTTTTTTACCGCTTCCGTCAACAGAATGAACTCTTATGATGTAAAGTTATAAATGCAGTTTATATTATGATATTATTACTTACACAATGATGGTGCTCAAAATCGGCGATCGTTTTAACACATTTAAAGAGTAAACAGAATGAATGAGAACTCTTATTTACTGCAGACGTTGATGACGTTATTTACTGTTAAAAATCGGAGATATTTTTTTTTTCGGGGACCATAAATAGATATTGCTCCACACCCTAACCCTATCCCTAACCCTATCCCTAATCCTAACCCTAATCCTATCCCTATCCCTAACCATATCCCTATCCCTAATCCTATCCCTATCCCTAATCCTAATCCTATCCCTAACCCTAACCCTAATCCTGAAAAAAAAATCTGGAAAAAAAAATTTATGATTTTTTAAAAAATGACCATCAATAGATATTGCTCCACACCCTAACCCTATCCCTAACCCCCTTTCCCTAACCCTGATCCTGAAAAATAAAATCTGAACAAAAAAATGTATGTCTCTATCAGGAATCGAACCCGCACATAGCTAGCCAAACTGGGTCTCAGCCAAGCGAACAACCGACATTACTAGCGCGCCACACAAACTAACCTTTCATTTTAATGTATAATTGCTCGGCTATGCAATTGTTGACGGAAGCGGTAAAAAAAAAATACATCGTCCGTCATATGATGGACGTGGAGCCAGTGCGTTAAAAAAACTGATAGAAATAAATTTTTTTATAACAATCCCTGTAATTCTTATGATTATATTAAAACTACATTAAAAATACACAATATACTAAGGATTCATAAATATTTATCCTCAAATATATTTAAAAAATCATTTTCAGAAAAACATGCATAAACATTTCTTTATCGAAAAAAAAAAAAAAGATGTTTTTCCTAAAATTAAGTGAAGGACATTTTAACATTGTGCTCATTTCTTCAACATGTATCAGCTAAAACCCAAATTTTCATCCCCTATTTAGTTGGCTTATCTATAATATATTGTCTAAAACTATATTTACCAATGCAGATTATTTCATCTATGGTAAGATTTTCATAAGGCTGGCAGTACACTTTCTTCTAAAAAAATTAATGGATATTTTACCTTGGCTTGCCAATCAGTGTGTTGTTCAGTCTCAAAATTTTATATTTTTAAAATCCATGAATTAGTTTGAATCTGAGCTTAAATATGAATGATCACGTTCAAAGTCCATAGAATAGCACAACGGTGGAGAAATATGAATGTGTGGAGAAATATGAACGTTAAATTGGTGTTAGAATAATACTCATGCACAAAACAAAAAGTATGTAAAGCTCATTGGGTGTCACTTAGTCCAGTACTCCTACAGGGAACTTTTCAGGTCTTCCTCATGTTTTGCATTGCTGTTTGTATAGTTCCCAATTTGTACCATAACTCCAGATGAACACAACTTGATAAAAGCTCCTGCAGAAAAGTAAAAACAATGTAAATTTTGAGTGGAATTTTTTTTTCATAAATGTAAAAGTACAATACAGTTTGTAATACATAATTTCTAACTCCATACATGTAATAATCAAAATTCTGATGATATAAAACTTAACAAACTAGTAAAAAGTAACACTTTTCTTCCTTAGTAAAGAATACATATACACCAATGAATTTGATATTATTAGTAGGCTATTTTATTTATAAATGATTGTTACCTGGCACAATAAATTCAAGATAACATTGTCTTGTTTCTTGTCATTCATCATCGAAAAGAAGAAGGCCTGGTGCCCTAGCTGGAAGTGTCGAATCGCTTGAGAGGTCCATCATCACTATCGCCATATTCATATATGTTTGTTCCCTAAAGTTATGGATAAGACAAAATATTTATATAAATATACTGCATAATAACAGAATTACATTTATATAGACTATCAGGTTTTAAAAAAATGTAGTTAACACCATTATAGGTTTATATCTTTTTTAAATTACATGACAGAATATTCCATAATTATCATTATAAGTGATTCATTTATTTAGTCAAAAATTAAAATCAGCTGATAACATAAACAATGCTTTATTTTGATATTATTAGCAGGCTATTTTATTTATAAATGATTGTTACCTGGCATAATAAATTCAAGATAACATTGTCTTGTTTCTTGTCATTCATCATTGAAAAGATGAAGGCCTGGTGCCCTAGCTGGAAGTGTCGAATCGCTTTGAGAGGTCCATCATCCCCTATGCCATAGTCATATATGTTTGTTCCCTAAAGTTAAGGATAAGACAAAATATTTATATAAATATACTGTATAATAATAGAATTACATTTATATAGACTATCAGGTTTAAAAAAAATGTATTTAACACCATTATAAGTTTATATATTTTTTAAATTACATGACAGAATATTCCATAATTTTCTTTATAAATGATTCATTTATTTAGCCAAAAATTAAAATCAGCTGATAACATAAACAATGCTTTAGCACGTGTTATTATTTATTGATTCATTACAGAAAATTATAAAATTTTAAAGAAAAATCAGATTTATTTAACATAGAAATGAATACTTTAACTAATAATACCCAGGAAAATAGAAAACAAAATATTTTTCATTTAAAAAAATAAAAATTATTAGCATAAAATAAGAAAACTCCATACTTACATTCTTAGATTAGCATTCAGTGGAGAAACTAATGCAATATCTTCATGATATGATGAATAAAGGCTACCATCTGACTACCATTCATGAGAACTTTACTAGGGGAATAGTTTGAACTAAAATCCGAGTCGTCTGAAGCCGTTTTATTATTTAAAAGGCGAAAGAAGTGTGCCGACAGATACACGCTGTAAACGAACCAGCCAAAATGGCGACTGTCGTGTCGGCACAAAAGGTTTTTTTTCTCGTGTAATATTTTTAATTTCAAAATTTTTTTTTTTTTATTGTTCATTTTTATTTTAACAAATTTTATTATCGCTTTTTAAAATAAAAAAAAATATAAAACAATATTTTGAAAGAAAATATATTTTTTTTGGGTTTAAAAGTGTGTTATTCTCATCCGTCTTTAATCCATGAAATTCAATTGGTCGGACGCTGGAGACTTAATCAAATGAGTGATTAGTGGGTTGTTTTTAAAATGCACTGTTCAGTTTAGTTTGGAAACCTAGAAACTATACTCACGACTACTGTCTCCACTCCTACCGTTAGTTCATTAGGTCAGAGCAGATTGAGAAAACATATTTTTTTGGGACATATAACCTTTTTTTTTTTCGGGGGATGGGGCTATTTATCAGTTCCTTTTTAGTTTCAGACATTATTAGTCTTATTATATGTCCATAAAAGCTGCCCACTGTGGCACTGAAATATCGGGATGTGGTAATGTTATGCCAAGTTATGGTCTATGCCTGGACACTATATACTATGGTTTAATTTTAGACAGTTTATGTCAGTAGAGTAAAGAAAGTTTTTACTGCAACACTACACATTTTATGGTCTTTTTTAGAATAAAAAATACAAGTCGGCAAAGATTGTGGAGATTGCACATGATATGGTAATAGAAGAAATTTAAAAGCTGGGCATTATTGAAAAGAGATTTACAGAGCATTCACAATTTACAACTTAGATAATTATAGTACAATATGTGTTCACTGAATGTTATATTAAAAAGTTACAATTCTCTTTGATATATCTCTGAAGCATAGCATCTTATACAAGTCACATACTTTCATATCATTAACTATATCTTTCACTTGAGTATTATTCTGTTTATATAATTTTGATATATTTAGAATTTGATATTGTTTTCTCCACAGAGATGTATGCTTGGGCTTCAGATTGCTAGACTATATTCTGAGATTCATGAATATTCTACAGCTAAAATGTAAACATTATTAATGCAACTTTGTTATTTTAAATAATTTTTATTTTAACTTTTAAAACTATCATTTAAATTCATATTGACTGTTTTGCATTGCATGTGTAACTGCAGGTATTTATCATCTTACTTGAAATTTCAAGAAACTGTACCTCAAGCTCACCAGCTAATGGGAGAAATTAATGAAGCATTGGGTTTAAAAGAAGTGGCTGTTAACTGTTATAGAAGGTGTAACTTTTATTCTATAGAATCATTTTCTTTTAAAATTATTGAAGTCACTGATAAAATTCACTTGATATTTCTTATTGCAATATAGTTACACTTATTAACTTAATATCATTTTAAACTGCATTGTCATTTATTAACTTAAAGAAACCTTCAAAGTATTGAACATAAAAATAATACATACTCCAGACCTTTGAAAGAGTGGGATATAAAATAGAATGATTTCCAAGTTCAGAAATATGTTATATTTACTGGACTATCAGGAATTCTCATTTCTTTTTTTTTTAATAATGGAATAATGTTTAAAGTTTTGAATTCTTTTCCTCTAATCTCTATTCCCTAAAATAAAAAAGCTAAATCTCCCTATACAACTAGATTTTACTGCTCGAAACAAAGATTTCCATGTTGGCAATATTTTCTGTGCGAGGTCAGAACAACATTTGTTAAAAATAAATGAGGAAATAAACTAGTTAGAATTTTTGTTTTTAAACTATAATTTCACTTTACTTCATAAAATATTGATTAAAAGTGTTAAAACTTTCAACAAATTTAGTAATGATTTAGTTATTTTTAAATTTCAGAGCTCTAGATCTCGGCTGTTTTGGTGTCACTCAAGAACACTTAGTGACAAAAAGTATGTCTAATTTTAGAAATAAATAAGGGGACATTTATTTCAGACTATTTAAATTATGCAAAACCTCTGCATATTTTTTTATGTTAATTTATAAACTTCAACTTTTAGAGAAAAAAATTCTTTTCTGAATTGATGATAACTTAATAACTTATAAATGAATTCTATCAATTATAAGTTTTACATTTCTTAAGCATTTGAGGGTTACGTAGAAATTCATTACAACCGTGTTGTTGGTTTATAATAATTAGGTCATCATTCATACATTGCTGTGAATAACTCAAAAGTTAATCAATTTGTTGAGACAACTTTTTACATTATTTATTAATTAAATAAACAATTGGTCGATTTATTTTTGTGATCATAATTTTGCATTTTTATGTATTTTATTAAGAATAATATTAGTTTGTTTTTTGGCAACGTAGTTCTATAGCAGGCATGCACAGTCATTAAATTCTGTTCTAAAATTTAGATCTTCCCCTAAAACACATACACAAATTACTTGTGTTTATAGATAGTTCTGTCATTCACATCACACTTTTTCTTTTAAATTTCAGTTTGTGATTTATACAGTGAGTTAGGTATGGATGATGAAAAATTAAAGGTAAATTAATAGGACCAATTGTGGGTTAAAAAACAACGAATAAATTTTATACCACATTTTTGCAGAAAGCATTATTACATGTTAAAATTTGAAAACATTTAAATATATATACTGTGTGAATTTGACCACTTTAAATTGGCTAAATCTCCATTTGTATCTATGAATACATTATTCCTTTGTTGTAGCTATGTTTAGTAGAAATGTTTAAGTTTTGGAAAGGAGCAAAAAAAAAATCCCAACTAACCAGCATTTCATAAGTTTAAATAAATATGTGATGGTGTTGTATAACTGTCACACATTGTAGGGAATCAGCAAATGTATTTGTATATGAAAGAATAACATAAATAAAATCTAAGACAGGATTTCTGGTTAAGGGGAATTTTCTCATATTTTGTTTTTTAAAAAGGATATTCCTTCAGATGAAATAGTTTTAAAAAAGAAATTATCAGTCATGTATTCTAATCTAATATTTTTTAATCATATGTACATTTTTTTAAGAATATTTCTTAAAATTAGCTTTAATATGTTTAAAAATTCTTTTATATATGTATTTTTAGTACTGTATTGAAAAGTGTGAAGTTTTTTTGCCTGACAGTGATGTTATTAGTAGAATAAAGGTAATAAATTTTCTATAATTTTATTAAAGTTATTATTTTGAAATTGATTTACTGAGTTATGTTATTAACATTTAAAGAAATCATACTTTTTGAAAGAAATTCTTTTCATTTGTTTCATAACATAAGGATAAAAATGTATCACCTGCTGTTCATTTACCAGTACATATATCTGGACCTAAGTCAGATAACAACAGAGAGGTAAATAATTCTACTCAAACTAAAGCATAAAGAAATATCCCACATAAACAGATAGTGAACTTAGTTATTTAAAAAAAAAAATTTTTGTAGAGCGTGAAAAGAATCAATATCTTTAGTAATTCACTGTATTAATAAAAAGTAAATGTTTTCTTTACAAAGTGCTCTACTGTTGAATGTTTTGATTCAAACACTTTGAAGTTTCTTAAGCACTCTGTGGTTTTGAGTAGGAGTGTAAAGGATGCTTATACCTCAGCACTTGAATATAACTTAAATACTGAAAACTACAGTTGTATTGACTGGAATACATCAACGTTCCATGTTTTTGAGGTAAGTTTAAGTAATTGCTTTAAGTATAACATAGGTCTGAGCATCTCACTTACTGAAGAAATTAAAATGATTAGTTTCTTTATGTATTATGTGTTGACATATTTAAGTTGGCTATATTTTAGTCTATGAATGTCCTAAAATAGTAAGTGAATTGTGAATCTATAACTTTATGTAAATTAATGGAATTGTAGACTAACCTAGCACATTTATTTATTCCTTTTTTTGACAAAATATGTCCAAATATTGATGTTTTTTTATTACGTTATTTTTTTATTTTTTTTACAAACATTATTCCTTATGGCTGACTTTTAAACCCATTTGAAAGAGTTGAAGACATATTTTTGGTAAATACTCAATTTGTAGCTTTTTTTTTCTATTTCAATTTTAACAGGAGTATTTTAGATTATATCCTGAGTGTAAAACTGAACTAGAGTACAACCTGCATTTACTGCACATACTTAGGAACTTGGTGTATTACAGCATTGCATGTAAATACATCACAGAAGTTTCCCAGTTCCTGATCAGGTAATGAAGGAATATTTCAAACATTTTCCATCATGTAAACTTTAAATTATTATAAACTTTTTGCAATATTAATTAATATGAATTGAATTATGTTTTTTTTTCTTACTTGGCATTCTAATTTTAAGTAAAATAAAATCATACTTAGTTAAGCTTTATTCATGTCAGTGACACACTTCATAGCTTTCATTATATAAATTTGCTACTCAATTAATATCTTTATTTCTTTTCTTTGTACATTTTCTTTAGTTTTGACCAGCATGTAAGACATTGTGATACTTTACCATACATAGAAGAAACCTGGACTGGACTTCTAATTGAAATGAAAGGACAACTTTTATACATTGCTGGTCTTTTGTTACTAAAAAAGGCTGATTCCGTAATGACAGATTTAATAAGTTTCTTCGATATTTTGTTGTTAACATTATAATATTTCATGAGGTTTTTTTTAAATTGCTTACAATTTTATCTGGGACATATATTTCTTGTTTTTTTTTTTATTAAAATACATGTATTAATATGTAAAAGAAAATACAGGAATTCACTAAGCTTTAAACTCTGTCAGAAAATTTAAACAATTTCACACAAAAATGTATAAACTGATGATAAAATGCTTTCATTTAAAAATTTAAAGTATTGTAAAAAAAGTTCCTTTAAAATATTAACAAAAAGTAATAATTATTCTGGAAAGCACCATTGTAATTATTCAGGCTAATATTGAGTATGTTATAAATAATTGTGACCCTTCATTCCTAATGTTTTTCTTAATTTATCTGCAGTTCAACATCATATATTGATTGTAAAAAGCTACATTATGTTTTAAATTAACAATGCTCATATACTAAATCATATACTAGACAATTAAGCATATTATTCAGTGTTTTTAATTCAGTCTTGAAAATTGTTTTTAATTTTGATTACATTGTTATTAAAAATTCTTGTTAAATAAAGTGCACTGTTTTTCTTTCAGGGTCTTATGTCATGGAAAGAGGCCCTTCATTATGCTGGAGTTTGTTTTATGGTTTGCAAAAATGTTCCCCCAATAGATTATCAAACTAAATGCTTTTTGAAATCTCCGAATGAATTAACAAGGCTCTGCAAATGGTGGAATCTGCAAAGCTATGACAGGTTGTCACAAGTGGGTGAGAAATTCTTTGTTCTTAACATTAGTTTGAAAACTTTTTAAAGCTATGACAGATTGTCACAAGTTGGTGAGAAATTCTTTGTTCTTAACATTAGTTTGAAAACTTTTTGAAGCTATGACAGATTGTCACAAGTTGGTGAGAAATTCTTTGTTCTTAACATTAGTTTGGAAACTTTGTTTGTCTCTGAAATGTTTTATAAAAAAGTGTAACTTTTTATAACTTTGTGGGGTGGATGGTAGAGTTGTGTAAAGCTTGACTTTCAACCTGAGAGTCGTGGGGTTGATCCTCAATGAGATCCAAGGGAAATTTTCCAGGCTGTGTTAAAAGTTGTTTAAAGTCCCACAGGTTTACCCAGCTTTAAATGGGTACCTCACTTAAGCTGGGGAAGTACAGATGGCTAGGCATTGTGCTAACCATACAATTCCTTTTTAAGCTGATGTTACAGGAACCGATGAATTCTACAATTTATCAGCCCCGATGGCCCTTTACTTTACTTTAATTTTATCTATACCTTTGATCATTTTAAAACTGTTGATGCCTCAATGACATCATTAGATAAAGTAATCTCGGTTGCTATAAAACTTTATAGAGCATTACTGGGTTTTATGAACATATTATAAAAAAAAATTTTCATAGTTGTTTTCAGTGCATTTATTTGTAGCTTATTAGACTTTTTTTTAGCAAAAAAAAAAGTGAGAAACTGATACATCATCGTTACACTCCAAACTTTATTTTACCTATTGAAATCTTTTTTTACACCACTAATTGAACATTTCATGAAATAAATACTCATGCCCTAAACTTTTTTTTCTTCTAAAAATGAATTTAAATTCGTACATTGATGGATATCATTGAATTGTATTTAATTATATACAATTTTGATTGGACCAGTGATTTTGTGTTTAAACTTTAAAGTTTAGTTTTTAAATTCAAATCTGGAAAACTTATGGAATTTAAAAATTAAAATTCCACACTATGGAAAACCTTATTGAAAAAAAAATTGCACTGGCTACAGGACCGTAACTACGGTCTCCGTATTTTTTTTCGGGCTCCGAAAATAGATGTGCGCATGCGCGACTTTGAAAACATAACCGATCAAATTTTGTTTCAATAGTACATTAAAATTGTTGCTTTGTTTTAATGGCGTGCTGGCAGTGTGGCTTACTCGCTTGGCCGTGACCCATTTTCGCTGACTATATGCTGAGGTTCGATTCCTCTCAGAGACATATTTTTTTAATTTTTTTTTCAGATTTTTTTTTTTCAGGATTAGGGTTAGGGTTAGATTTAGGGATAGGGTTAGGTTTAGGGTTAGGTTTAGCATCATATCACTGTCTGAAAAAAAAAGGGTTATGGTTAGGATCATATCGCTAAAAAATACGCACATCTATTTTCGGAACCCGAAAAAAAAAATTCGGAAAAAAAATAATAAAGTCGCGCATGCGCACATATATACGGTCTCTGGAAAAAAAAATATGGAGACCGTAGTTACGGTCCCGTAGCCAGTGCGAAAAAAAAATTGACACCTATGGAATTTGAAAATGCATCCTTCTACCAGGCATTTTTAGCACACTGAATTTTATTTTATTTTTCATTGGTACCAAGATAAAACAATAATAATTGGGAATCCTATAGTAACCTATTTTTATATCTTTTCCATTCTTTTAAAAAGAATTGAGAATATTTGGACGCTCTATGAATAGCTTTTAAGGAATTATGTGATTCAATGTGACAGGTAGGGATGGGCTCACCTGGTGTGTTAGGTCACAGTTGTAGCGGTTGCGTTTTTAGCGTATTAATGTGGTGGTGATATTTGTAGGGTGGTGATGATGTTCTTACATTAAATTTTAATTGTTAGATGCAGGTTAAATTTTGTTACAACCCCATCAATTTCATTAACAAAATCTTGATAAATTATCTATAGTGCAGTTCTTTAACTATTTTATACTATATGTAGGTACATGTACTTACATTTTGTAAGTGCCCACCTCTGACTTTTGATATTTAACTGCTGTGTCAGTTATTTTTTTATTATTATTATTTGTGGGAACGTAGGCAAATGTTATATAATTTTATTTTTTTAATATTAATAGGGTAAAGTGCGACAAAATGTAATCAGATGGTTGGAGTGAAAATCAAGAAAATAAGCCTTATTTAATTACTATCTGACCACTTGACCATGGAGTTGACATTGTGGATGTGATTAGGCTGTTTATTTCTCTTTTGAAATCCCTGTTGCCACTTTAAACCTTCATTCATAGTCGTTCTTTATTGGGGTCCCCTTTAACAACACCAAACTGAAAGTAAATTTAAGCTTGAGACTCTTGACAGATCCTCAGATTGCCCTACCTTGTCGCTGCCAATATAAAAGTACTGACAGTCAACTAGGGGGGCCCTAGGCCAAGTTTGAATTTCCGCAAGAGCAACTCTGACTTCATTGGATCCTGTATTTAGTTGGGTTTTTTTAATACCTAGTGTTGATTCACATGCTATTTTTTTACACCCATGAAAATTAGCTTTTGTAAAAAGCTGATTGATTTGGTATGTTTTGTAACTAATTACTTTTTCAATATTCTGGAAAAAAAAAGTTTTTGAAAGAGCTGCATTTGCAAAGAATAAAAACGCTTGAACTGCATGTGACAAGAATGAAATTTTTGTTTAGTTTAAAATTACTTATTTTAGCTACGAAAATTGCTGTGGAAAAATTCTGGAATCCCTATGGAATTTCTAATTGACTAAAACGAAAAATATTAAACTTTCTTTGAAAACCTGTTATACAAATGTTCGGGAAATGATGCTTGTGTTCTCATTATCTGCCATTTTAAGTTTGTTATGAATTCTTTGAATATCTGCATTTTTTAAATAGATTAATTTAAAATATTGTAATTGCAGCATTTGATGTTTTATGAACAGGACACATGTTAAAGCAGTTTTCATTTGCTGAATCACATACTTGGAGTGAATGCTTCAGCCATGTTGTGCCTATCAATAGCAATATTTGTGAGGAATTGTATTCCTCTTTGAGCCAAGAAGAAATGGGGGAAACATTTCTTTTTAATCAAATAATTGGATCATCAGATGTGAGTAATATACTCTCTGAGAATCACTTGTGTGATATTGATAAAGGTGAATCCATATTTATTCATAAAATAAAAATAGTTGTCATTAATATAAGACTTTAAAAACTAAAATTGACAATTTTTAGCAAGTTTTTTTTATTTATTTAATTTATACAAAATCATGGGCGCATATTTGATTTTCTATGAGGATATTCTTTTTTATAAAATTGCCAGTGGCTGTAGAGATTCATCTCAGTAGTTTGCCTCATATTGTATGGCTTTGTCTTCAATATTACTCCGTAGACATAGATGTTCAGCCGAGCTGTAAGTACTTTTTTTTTATAGATACTTATTAATGTTCATTAGAATCTGAACTTAACCTGTTCTGAAATTTTTTTAATTCCAAGGAGTTTTAAACAGTTTTTCATATCAGTTTTAAGGTAAATATAGAATACAACTATTTGGATCGCAAATAAACAAAATTATTGTTACATTTTGAAAAATAACAATAAAGCAGGAAAAGCTAAAAGAATTACACAAGTTGCTTTCACTACAAGGAGATATCTAGTCTGCTGAACAAAGGTTGTATGAGCACTAGGGAAAAGTACCAAAAAAAAAAAAAAGAAAAAATATCTACCTGGACGTTCGAACTTCTAAGAAAATTTGGATTCTAGAACATTTTTTTTTTACTATCCGATTGTATTCTAAGCTGTTTAAGTATTTGGTTCATTCTGGTTTTGGGGTATCACTATTTCATTGAGTTACATGAACTTAACATTTGTATTTTCTAGCTGCTAAAAACATTTAAAATAATGTGTAATAGTGGCTTATTTCCACAGCATTTTTTTTTTGGTATGTTGCAAAGCTGTTTAATTAATATGTGGGCCATAAATGTTTATGTGAATGATACACAATTTTTTAATTGTCACAGATAATTTCATTCCATTGGAAACATCTTCCTTTAAGACAAGATATTTATCCCAAGCTTTAGATGATAAATTAAGCCATCTTGATATGTTTGTGAGTATTAAATAATTGAGCTATAAATTTTGAATAGCTTGAATATATTCTTGATATTGATTGCACACATATGTTTGAACCTTTTTTTTTGTTTATTAAAACTGCGTTATTATTATTAAAAATGTTGAAAATATTTCCTTTTTTCTTTTATTAAATAATTTTTTTAACTTGTAAGTTAAAAATTTATAAATAAATCATCTAGGTTTTTCTGTTGTCATCTGTTCGCTGTGCATCAGGTGTCATTTGGAGTAGAAATAACACATTTCCTGAAAATGAATCACGTTGTCCTATTCTTCTACCAGTAATTATTAACCCCCAGTTTTGTACAAAGCTGCAGGAGCAATGGTGGTCAGCTGCGTATAAATTCTGTACCCAGACTGACAAGTAAGTTGTTTTATATAGTTATTAATCTGATTAAGATACATGGTATTGACTAATAAGTAAATTTGCAGGATATTGAAATAAGGGATTTTTAATTCACTTAGCTCATTTTTAACTGTGCACATTTAAATTTTATCAGATGAATTAGAACAATGGTTCTCACATTAGGATTGCAACAAAATTCAACTTTATAATTCATAGAATGAGAATCCATGTATGCATAATTATAACTATTTCTTATTATTGGGTCAGCTTGTTGGAAATCTAAAAGTTTTTTAGTCTGCGAATTAAAAAGGAAAATCTATATAAAAAATTAATGACACTCTTATACTCTAGCATATTGTAGTTTTCTACAATTAGGTTACAAAAACAAAAACAGCTTTTTCAAATGGCTCTGGAAAAAAAAACATTTTCATTGAGGGTCGTGCAAACCATTTGATCAGAATTTATTTATTGCTACATGTATATGGTTCATGAATTCTGTCATATTTTTTTGAATGAATTCTTGAATTAATTACCATGGAATTATTTATTAAGGGATGTTGCTTCCCTTGTGTGGCCTGTATTAAAGCAAGGTGTTGAAACTGTGAGGTTAGCTGGTTCTCATGGAATGTCTTTAATGATGAGTGCACACATAGCAAAATGTCTTGATGCTAAGGTTAGTTAACATTGAGAAATCTGTTGTTTTTTTGTAGTATTAGAAAATTTCTCTTTGTTATCATATTAAATTTTTTACAAATATTTTTTCATGTCTAATTTTTTTTTTAATTTCTCAAAGTCTAAAAATCATTAGTTTTAAATATCTGATTAAAATTTTTTAGGTGAAAAACATGGTTGAGATTGGTTTAAATGGCAACTATTCCACATCAGATTTGATTGCTTTAGAAGAGAAAGCTGCGTTTTTTTGGATGCAAACAAAACAAGCCCTGGAAAATATTCACATGTATGTGCATTATTTGTCAGTGATTATATATTCTGTATATACATGTGTGTATAAATAACTTTAGCATCTGTAAGAGTATCAATTATTACAGTTGGGGTACACTGTTTATAGTCTTTCTTTGTTGAAGACTCAGAACTTATATACTTTTCAGTGACAATTTTTTTTCCTCTCTTTGTAAGCACATTATATAAAGGATTTACAATATTTTTCTTTTAGAGATCGTCCACTTGATAATCAGAGATTTTTTGTTGAGACAGGAGATGAGAATATTCCCATTAATTTACTTGCATCAATTGCACAGGAGGCAAATTTTGCCATGGCTTGTATAAATTTAAACAGTAATCAATTGATGGCAGCACTGCAGACTTTTACATCACTACATTCTCTTTGGGCTAAATATTTCATGGCCAAAGTGAGGTTTTTAAAATATTCTAGAAATGTGTTTTAAATTGACGTATATTTTACTATTCATTTTTGTTTCAGTATACTTTTTTTTTTTGCTAATTGCTACTGAGTTTTAATTTTTGAAATACTTTAACTTTGAATAGAAAATATGTCACTTAATTTTGTATCCTATATGTATATATGTTTTTACTTAAAGATATACAGAAAATTAGCTCAGTTTGAAGATAAGACCGCTGTAAATGTTCAAATGACATTACTTCTCAAAGCCAAACATTGCCTGAAAGATGTAATGGAAAACTATCATAAGAATAATTGTTTTGTAAGTTTCACTTAGCAAATTTTTAATGAATCATTTTTAAAATTTCAAGTCATTTTACATTAATTTAAAACTTTTAATGTATTCATTTACATTTTTTTTTAACATGCTTGTATGTTAACTTTTTCAGAAATTAGAAGTTTTGTCATCTAGAGATTTAGTGGATTTAAATGAAGAAATAAATAAGTTATGTAAGTCATTATTGTCATTTAATACACTAGTAGCTAGATTTATAGCAGTTAAGTAGTCTGTATTACATGAAAAAAAAAATTATTCATAAATATTTTTATGCCATCTATCGTTAATTCATGTCATTGTGCTACACTTCTAAATGTGTCTAATTTTAAAAAATCTTCTCTACTCAGAAAGTGAAAATTGAATTTTAAATTTTTTTTCTCTTTACATTAGGTGAAGGAAGCAGTAACAGTACAATTTGTCCTTTAAACAATTATTCTTTTGTAGTAAGTGATAATTTTTAATGATATGATGGGATTTGAAATAGAAATGGAATTTGAGATTTTTTTTTTTTTTATTATTATTGTGCTTATTTCATAAAAATAACTATTCATTTTCAGCCATAAAATAATACATTTCATAACTTATTTATTCCAGAATCAGGATCTTGTTATACCTCCTACATCTGCTTTCACCTTTCTTGATCCTAACCAATACACAATTATAGATAAGTCTCCCCGGATGTCAGAAGTTCGCATAGAAAGTTTAATGGTGAAAATGTTGTTGGAGAATAACTACAGCCTCATACAACACACTGGCAAACTAATCGAAGAACATCATCAAATGAAGCATGAGCTGAAGGAAAAGGAATTTTGTATGGAAAAGTTAAAGGTAGATAATCAAATGTATATCCAGAAACCCAGGGTAGATAATAAAGTCTTAAATTTTAAATGGTGGCTCAACTGTATAAAGAACACACCTAAATGCTAGCCAGTGTGTTTTATTAAATTTATTTCATTAAGCAAAAAAAATATTAAGTCATTTTACTTCTCTAAGATATACTTTTACAGTTATTTGACGTTAATACATGCACTGTCTAAATGTAACTTATAAACATAATTATATTTCAGACTGAACTGATGGCCACCAGCCTGCTACACAGTCTGCAGTAGTTCTATAGTATATCATAGAATCTAACACTCTTGTCATGAGTTCTCAGAGAAAATGTTAATCACAGTCCTAATAGTTTGTTTGAAATATGGCGCAACTTATAATTAATTCATGTGTTAAATTAATTTCTACATTGATGAAAGTCCACATCTGTCATGTTAAATTTTAGCCTGGCTTTTTTTTTTTGGTTTATATTTAAGGTCAAGGTGAAAACTTGTGTTATTCTGTACTTTTGAAATGTGAAATAACAGAATGGCTTAATTTTCATTTTTATTTTAATTTACTTGAAATAAAATACTTTTGAGATGTTGTAACTGTTGATAATGTTCTCCTTTTATTTTCATTATTAAATTTTAATTTAGATATTATTAATAAATGACCTGGTATCTTGATCACAAAAAGAATAAGAAAAATGTTCTCGATAAAGAGATAAGTCACGGAAGAGATTAATACTGAATGTTTGATATAAGTGGAAAAAAATTGCTCAGATGCTAATTTGAACATTATGCTCTCTCTAAATTTTTATTCAAAAACTAGCTGTACCCTGCAAGACCTTTGGATAGAAATAGACCATTGTTCAACTTTGAGGTCTATTTTTTTTTTTTGATATGAACAAATTGAAAAACTAATTACTGTAGTAATCGTTTCTTTTCCTTACTACGACTTAAGAGATAAATTATTTTTATAAAAGAAAAAGTATTCTATTCGAACATAGGCAGTTAGCACGTAGATCCTTTTACTTAACCATTCAGCTATTCAATCTCATGAGCAGACATTATTTCTAATTATGTTAAAAATTGCTCAATATATATGACGTAATAGATTTATATAATTATGTTAAAAATTGCTCAATATATTTGACCTAATAGATTTATATAGTGTAAGTCATAGTCTCAGTAACGTAGTCTTACTTTATAAATTAAAAACAAACTATTTGATATAAAAATAAAATAATATGCCTAGATCTGTATATAGAAATTTTGCAGAATTTCTTTTTATATAAGGTCAACTTTAAAAAGGATTTTTGAAAACAAATTTGTTATGATAAACGGTGCTATTTTTTATTCACTATTCAAAAATTAAAATTGTTTTTGTTTGATGATTTTTAAATGTGATCTGCTCTAAGAAAACAATAATTTGATGCTAATATTTTATTACATGCATTACTTTAGACTATAGCTTATCATATTTAAAAGCACAGAAACTATTGAAAACTAGATTTTTTTTAAACATTTATTAAATCGAGACACAGACATAAAGAAGCCATCATTATTTAAACAAGAAACTGTATTCTTGATTCATACTTTTGATCTAAAGCAGACAGATGAACTTGAGACGGAAAATATTTATTTAGATACTAAAGCTACTCTTGCAAATTATACATTCTGTTAAGAGGCTTATTCACACTTTTAAATGTGCTTAATTCTGTTATTGTAAAATACAAAAGAAATATTTCAATTGAAATCAGTTACAGAACATGACCTTAACTTCATTTATTAGGCAATAAATTTCCTCCATGGGAATCAAGTCATAATTTAGGAATTAATAATATTTATTTTGTATCAATCAGAAATTGATTGTTCGGAAATAAATAGAACTTACTTTTAAAAAAGATAAATAAACTTTTTTTTTTAACATCCCATTTCAATTTGTATAACAAAGTTTCTTTGATGATAGTTGTTGCGTAATGAGTTTTTAATCGCATTTCAAAGGCAACAGCCAGTCTTTGTGACATCTATGGGGTTGAACCCGTGCTTACACCTTAGGTAATTGTAGTTGTACACGCATTTGCACTTTGGATGTTTTTTTTTTACGAATAGTCTCACCTGTAATTTTTAAAACGTTTACTTGTGCACGCTCTTGCACTCAAAGTGTGTAGACTTGCATAGTTTAACTTAGAAATTTGTGGTTAGTACTAAATGTAGAAGCTAATGTAAGATATTGAGGTTTGTGATGAATAATGACGATGGCACTCCATATTGAGATTAATACTTGATGTAGAGCTTAGTAGTATGTAGAGCTTAGAAGTCTAGTCTATACTGAGGTTAGGGATGTTTATAGAAGTTATTACTAGATGTCCACTAGCTGTGAAATATAGCGGTTAGTAATGAATATAGATATTAGCAATGGATAAATAGATAAGGAATGCATATTCATGACTAAAATCTTGTTTCTTTCACCTGATTTGACTTTTTTCCTTTGCCATCCTTACAAGAATCGTGTGCAAGGTAGAAGAGAGATGCTACATTTACGGCCATTTTTTATTACAGGGCCTTCCCCGTACACACGATAAGGGGACACTCACCGATGACACGTTGCTGTGGCGCCTTCCAGAACTGTCATTGCTGCCTTTTCATCCCTACATCTCTTTGTTAGTGCAATGGACATTGATGGCATGGGTTATCCCCCTTCATTGCTCATTTCATCTCAACCTTGGGGTCGGATTCCACTGGGGGCTGAGACACTTCCACAATGTCAGAAAAATAAAAAGATGTACTATTACTAAAAGGAACATCGAGAGTTTGACCACCACAAAACAAACAAACCAACATTCGAAACTCTGCCAGTGATCTTTGTAGCATGCCGTTGTTATGTGTGCATGCGTATTTCTGTTTGTGTATTTTGTGCGCGCCATATTGTGCTGTAAGAAATCTGAATTTACTGGTTCTGAATAGAAATGAAGAATTGCTTTGATGTTTTCATCCAGGGCTGGTGTTATAACCTTAGCAATTACAGTTTCCTGTACACACACACACACACATATATATATATATATATATACATATATAATATTATATATTTGACCCTCAAAATACATGTATGTTGTATCATTCAAAAAATGTGAACACTTTTTTTTTTGTGATTGAGCATCATGGGCTCCGGGGCAATGCATCGGTTTCAACACCTCCTCACCCCCGGGCACGGCTGGATGACACTCACAAAAACTTTCATGGTAATGTAAATAACAGAAAGAAATAGCTGATCAGCCACAGATAAAATTGTTTTGTTCCCACAAAGTTACCATCTTGAACTATTCTATCATATTATGCCATATTTATTTTACAACTATCAGTAATGCTTTCTTTCGTAATTATTTTATTAGACCAATCATTTCTCTTTTATCACGTACGCATTACAACCAACAAGAATGTAATCAAGACAAAGTAAATGCTATTGATTGGCCGAATGTTGCCCATATAGCTGCGTGCTACTCTTCGATTACTTTGGTTTGCTGTTTCGCTTGTTTTTAACTGTTTTTTTTTCTTCATTATTTAATAAAAATGTACTTTTTTTCACTGAAGTTTGGTAAATAGAGAGAGAGGGGGAGAGGGGAGAGAGGAAAGAGAGATGGGGAGAGAGAGAGGGGAGTCCTCCATTCCCCCCCAAGCCTAAATTGTTGAAGTAATTAATGGACAACCCTTTTCTGTATTTAGGAGTAAAACCCACATCATAGACGTTCTTGTGCTATTTTTTTGGGTGGTGGGGGGGTGGAGGTGAGGGAGGGGGACACCTGTGGAAACGTAAATTTGGGGACCATGGGCAAAAAACGCAAACAATTATGCAGCTTGCAAATCTTGAATCACTAACGATCTTTTATAATGAGGCCAAACTGACCCCTTAACAGTTCAGTCAAATTTAGCTGGACAAACGTCCAGATTGTACATCATTGTTGTGGGTCTGAGTTTCAGCAATGTGGCCCTTGCCAGTATGTGAAACTCCTCCATAGTGTTTAGTAGACCCCTCTAGTGTAGCAAGATGGCTTACAAAGTGTGTACTTTTAAATTAAAATAGATTAAGCCTGAACATTTTTTCTTGCGTTACAGCAACATTAAAGTTCCTATGTGGGGTCAATAACAACGGGGACTAGGTAACCTATTCAAAAGAACAGTAATCAGTGTCTTTTCTAATCTCTCTTTTCATAATGAATTATTGATCCAACACCAGCGCTAGCTATATATATAATATTCTCTTTTTACGATTGAATTATTTTTCTATTATATTATTCTAATGGCGTAACGGGAAAGGAGGGGGGGGGAGGGGGTCCACTCATCGTATCGCCAACCAGTGTGAGCATACCTTAGTACTTTTTGACACAGTACTGTGCAGTGCTCGATTTAAGAAAAAACCAGAGCCGGGGATGAACAAAAAATTCTGCAGCGCAGGGGATAAATGTCTATGCCATGGTTTCATCCCCGGCAGGGATATATTAGCTAAAGCAGAGCCGGGGATGACAGTTCTCAGTGCCGGGGATTTCCCCGGCGGTAAATCGAGCCCTGGTACTGTGGTGGCTTTTCAGAGTTAGCTCCGGTTTTCGCTTGTATTTAGCCCAGTGAGTACGTCAGTGTAGTTGCTTCACTGTTGGCGAATGTCTATTTAGTTATATTTTGATCGGTGACCCATGGCTCGGAATTGTTAAAAGCCAAATATTTTAGTTTTGCTGGAACTCTCTAAGGACCTAATTATTTATTACAACGTCAATAACTTTGGCAAAAATGCTTTTTTGCCAAGAACCTCCAAATTTGCAACCATTGCATACAGGGAGCAAACTCAGCAGAAAATTGACAACACAATCACCTTAGTTAAATTACGGTGAACACAAATTAATTATAATATAAATTACATTAGATTATTTTTATTAAACCTCCTTATCCCGTAAAATTCACGTTAGAAACTTATTACATATTACTTAATAAAACAACAACAATAACTGTAGATTATAGCATTGCGATATTGGTTAATAAGAGTTATTTTATGAGTTGAATTGCTCATAATAGCATGGATACTTTCATTGATATTCACCGTTATCATGTGAACAATACATTCAAAATGTCAACCGAGGGAGTACTTCCGCTTCCCTATTGTTCTATAATTGAGTTACATTTATGAAAATATTAATTATTTAAGTATTAAATTGTATTCATAGGTTACAAAGTGAAATGAACATTTTTATCTTTTAGTAGAGTGCGTTCGAACTATATTCGCACTATCATGGGTTCTCGAATAAGGTAATTTTTTGTATTCAAATTATTAATACAAACATACATCTCACTCTCAGTGCCTTTTGTTTACGTCGGGTTAGCTGATTTTACTAAATACATTGTTCATTACAATAAAAAAAACAACATAATTATTGTTTTGTTTTAATTAAAGTAATACAAATTATAAGGGTAATTGTCTACGACAGTCTGATTGATTCTCGCTAATACATATTTTAGTTGCAAAATCATTTTATATTCTCATTGAAATTGAAAGAAGCAGTCTCAGCCAGAGAAGGTTTAACTTATCCTCTTTAGTATGACTTGAGTCTTAAGTCTATATCAGGGGTAGGGAACATTTTTGACCCAGGGCCACAATGGGCTCTTATACTTGAAAGAAGGACCTGGCCAAGATGATATGAATGAATGAAAATCAAATGTAAATGTTAGGCCTAATGATTACTGGCTAATGATTTGATTGTTATTTTTGTATAGACGAGTAGTTTTAAAAGCAAGTCAAGTCCATTTAGAGACTACATTCCCATGAAAGGCTGGATAATTTCATTATTATTATTTTTTCCACTGCAGAGAGAAGCCAGAACATTTCTTTGAAGTATTTGTTGAGATTGCTAAACCAGAAGGAATTGATGATGGTGAATATTTTAAAATTAATACTTATTAATAGTCTACTATGTTTGATTCGGAACATTTTGTTTGTCTTTTTATTTGAGTAAAATAATTATCAATACCCCATTGTTCTTGCTAGATTTGTCTCTTCTGTTGTATAGAATATATTATAACATTCTAATAAACACTTATAATATCTAGAATTTTTAGCTAGCTATGATATACTAAAAGGCTGATAACTTTTAAACTATTTGATATATTGAGCTGGTATTTGAGTATGTTAAAGATGTGTATGTCTATTTATAACAAATAATAGAAGATTTTGTTTTGTTAAAGTATAGCATAAATTTAGCTAAATTAAGATCTAGCCATGGTACATAAAAATGTCAAAAATTTTACAAACAAAAAATTCTCTTATAGGCCTTTAGCTGTGTCTAAAATTCGTATATAAATTCTTTGAAATAAAGTTTATTTTGATATTTATTATGGCTTAAAGACAAAAATTCAATAAAATGAAGATTTTTGAAATAAAATAAGAATGAAATAAAGATGCTTATAAATTACAATTTTCAGATAGTTATTAAAGAAAAAAAAATAAAAATGTGGTTTTCTATTTACTTTTATTATTTTTAAAACACTCAATATTTAATTTGTGCATAAGAAGAAAATGTATAAACAAACCTTTAATAAAAAGTTGGCGAATGTTAATGCACCTCTTATGCCCGTATTATAGCGGCATTAGTGAGCACCTGAGGCATTATATAGAGTTAGCTATAATAATAATAGCACAGCCTAATATGTTAAATCAAATGATATAGTCCATAAGTTATCATGTCATAAGACAGGTGCAACTCAGAAGCTATAGGTAATTTGTCCAGCAGCAACCAGTAAATTAGAGATAAACTTATTTCATATGCAAAATATACATTTCTTATCATAGATAATAATAGAAATCTTTTTATTAAGTTTTGTAATGATAGGAATCAATACTTTAGAAAAGCATTTAATATAAAAAGTAAAATTTATTTCCCTTTCATTAAAAGCTAATGATAAGACATAATAATTTTAGTATCAAAGTTTCAAATCATAGTCTAACTCAAGATCATATTTTTAGAAACAAAAAACTAAAAATATAAATTAAAACAAAAAGACAGATTTTTGTTATAACATATGAACAATGTAACTAATAAAAATAATGTATAACGGCAGTTTATTGTACTGTATAATGTCATTTATTAAATGTGTATTATTAAGAATTATTGAAAAAATTAAACTAAATTGCTTTAAAAAAAATCCAAATAGTAGTTCAATTACAAAGCTGATGTTAAAAGATTGAAAGCTTCAAAGCAATCAGAACACTAAACAATAATGAGCTCTATATGTATATAAATGACAAATTAATAACATACATTTTTTAAATATATTTAAACTCATTTTTTTTTCAGTACCATTCAGCTATTTTAACACATCACCGGAATTAAAAAAAAAAATATAGCAAAAGCATTTATCTGCCCATTTCACAACATTTTTTTCTAGAATTTCTTTAAAGAATAGTCCGATTTGGTTCAAATTGAAAACCACCATTTTGTTCAAAAAAAAAAAGTCATGACAAAAAAATGTAGGCCATTTTATGCTCAGCACAACTCATTAGTAAAAAAAAAAAATTAAGTTCCCATTGATAGTACATTTGACTTGAATATTGGTGCAAAAATAAATGAGTGGATTAACAGATTTTCCCATGAAATATTAATTGATATTTTGTAGGTGTGTTTTTTGAGGATAGGTGTATTGTATGAATTCATATGATTTTTTTTCTCTTATTTGATTGTTGAATTATTAATGATTTCAATTCAATTATTTACTTTCTTCATTACTTTTATTTTGATCTGTTTTGTTACTGTTTTTGCCTGACGGCTGTTAGGCTTGTATATAAGAATAGCACATCCTTTACTTTTTATTCATTATTTAAAATTTTTTTTAGCTCCATTTATTATACAGAAATACCCTTCAGAGTTTGATGATAAGGTGAGATCTCTGTTATACTTAGTCTCTTTTAATAGTACCTTTGAAAAATGTAATGTTTACTCTCTATTTTAAATGTTGATCAGTCTGTACTATTTAATAATGAAAAATCTCTAATTTCAGGAGGCACTCATGATGATCCCAAAGTTTGCTTATCCATGCAAGACTGAAGTGTAATTTTTATACAAAATTTGCATCTAATATAATTTTATTTTAAATAATCTGAAAACTAGAAATTTTGAAAGTAAAATCTTCTAATTTTGTTTAATAGTGGTAGTAATGATAGAAAATACATATTTTATGTTCAATATATTTATAAGACAGTCAAACCTGAGTTTATGAGAACAATTCATTCCAGAATGGTGCTTGTGATCCAAAGTACTTGTATAACACATTTCCCCATTAGAAATAATTGATAGGTTTAAAGAAAACTGAAATTTATATCTTGTTAAAAATGTACATGAAGCAGTATTAGTAGCATTTTTTCCCTGTCATTTAAAGTTTCAAAGTTTACAATTCTCACTCAAAGCTGAATTCATACCACACTCGTCACAGGTTGGGCATCTCTAGTTTAAATTGCCATCTTTGATTAAAAAATTAACCATTATGCCAATCAGATTAATACATTTTTTCTGTTCATTTTTCACTTTGATAAAATAATTACTTATAAATTTCAGGTCAACAGTGGAGCATTTTACTTTTGTTCTGACAGATATAGACAGTATGTTTAGATTTGGGTATTGCAGACATGCTACAGGACACCAGACTTGTCTTTGTATTGTTAGGTAATACTATTTAATATTTATGATAAACAGGCTTAATTTTATTTGAGCTGTAATTCTTTGATTATATTTGTAAATATTTCAAACAGCTCTTTAAAAAAAAAACTAGCCTGCTGTGCTAATTTTTTATTTTTATTTGAAAAGAGCCATCTCTTTAAAGTTTTAGAAGGTAATTTTTAGGATGTGTTGCTTTTTCTATCTCTGTTTTCTGTCAAATGAGTTAAGGACTATTCCAGGTTATTTGAATTACTTTTGACTTTATGACATAATTAGGCAGAAGAATTTGCAAGATAACACACAATCCTAATGGCTATAGTATTTCATAATGCTCCTACACTGAGCATTAAAAACACAATCTTTATTAAAAATAAAAACCAACTCATCTTCATATTTTCTGTGATCCTAGCTTTGTACAGGAGAGTGCCTTATAAATGTTTCTTTTGAACAGTGCAGTGCAGACCATACAGTACAGTAAAGACCATACAGTACAGTAAAGACCATACTTTAAGGACTGGGCAACATTGGGAGGGGTGGGGTCATGGAAAAGCAAAATTGTTGCAAAAAAATAAATAAAAAAATGACCAATTTATAACAAAGGGACCTTTTTTAAAATTATAAAATTAGATATTATGCATACAGCATAAAAAACAACTTTAGATAATGTGTTATTTCCAAACTTGTGCTGGTCAAACTTGAGATGATTTGATAAGAAATTTGATGAAAAACTGCTTTTTTTTTTTAAAGAAAATTACTGAAAAATTTGGTAGAAAAATTATTGAATTTAAGGATTTGCTATCTTAACATAATTTTCTTTCTGCTAATGGTGTCATTTAATGCAGAATCCTTTAAAATATACTATGTGGGGGAGAAATTAACCATTTTTCCATTCCTTTACTATTTAAAATAAAAAACGCCTGTATAAAATGGCCAAATTCAAGTATTTTAAATTACATGGGTCTATTTGAAGAATGTGAAGTTCCAGACAGCATACATTTATGTTTAACTTATCTTTCAAGAAGAGTTTGTGGGTTATGTGGTTGTAATAAATATTACTCTTTAGTGGGATGGATATTAGACAGAAAAAAATGATTTTGACTATTGTCCTGTTGCCCTTTATGTTTAGATTTACCTTCATTTTTCTCCATTTCTTCATTTTCATGCATTCAAAAGTTAATCTCAGATATATTGTAGATATTTTGTATTGAAGGATTTCATTATTATTATTATATTATTGCTTATTTTAAGTGACCAGTGTAATGAAATAATTTAAACTACTGACTAGATAAGCATACAGAAAATTAGATTTTTAAGTGCATTCCATAGATTCTATTTTTAATTTAGTCAATGAAGTGAAAAAATTCCAACAGGTCTGAGAATTTTATTTTGTTGACCTGTAAAGGAGATCTATAATATGCACTTAATTACTCAGTAAATAAACAGATTTAAATTAAATGCCATTCAAATTGGACTTGTCAAAATGATATACCAACAAATTTATCAAAATAAGATTACACAAATTAGTCACACTTGTATTACAGGTATTTTGATACTGATCTTATGTGAAGGGTTTCATTATTATTGCTAGATTATTATCACAATGTAATTTTATCTTCCGTCATCTTTTATCTACTAACAGATATCACAACAGAAACACTGATAACGAAATGAACACCAATCCTTTGAAGAAACTCAATAGCTCTTTTATTTAGTACAAACACACTATTAGCTAAGAAATCCTGAACCCCAATTACTACTGACCGCGTCTACTTCTAATGACTACACTCAAACACGACCTCACCGTACAAAGGTCATCATACAACTAACTGTCTTTCACTGTCCAGTTACACACACACACACAGACCCACAGAGAATACAATACAGTCTCCAGTTACACACTCGTGCTCTCCCCTGCCCATACCGTTATTCACCCCACAGCGCACACAGTCACTCTGTGACATACCCTCCACCTTTACAGAAACAATAATTGTTTTTAAACGATCCACCCTACTTACAATTAGGATTAACAAATAAACTCAAAACATCATCAAGAAAATATAACCCTAAGTACCCAATCCTGATGTGGCCGCGAAACCCAACAAACCTCCATCACAACAGTAACACACAGTGAAAACAATAATCTCCCATACACAATGTTAACAACAAAAATGTAATACATTGAGTGTAAGTATTAATAAAATGCCAAATAATCAAAATAATAGCTCTGGGACATCTTCCCCTTCAATAAACAAATAACTTAAAATGTATCCTATCCAACCGAATGTCCTAATTAGTAATATTCATTACTAACAAAATGACCAATTAATGGCAATTATGGTAACATGACATCGAATACATATATTATAACGAAAAAAAAATTACAATAAATTCAAATAACATAACAATAGTTATGTCTACTCAATCACTAAGTAAGTGTCTTTAAGGCTGCCGTCGTCTGCCTTCCAAACACCTGTGTCCTTGATGCCGGTTCTGGCATCTCTCGGTTGTTTAGATAACGTTTCCACCACCTGGTCCCAGGTAGCACCTCCACAATAACTGTGACGTCTGGTAGTAGCAACACCCATCGGCTACTCTGGCGTTGATGGATTTGCGTTTGTTCAAAAAGTTCAAGGGTGCATGACCTCTCTTAAGTATGAAGTAGCCGAACGATTCATAGGCGACCAGGGTGATGACCCCCAGGTGCCTGTAGACCAGAGTAAAGGTCTGATAGAGTATTTGGCTAAATGAAACCACAGCCAAAATGCAGCTCATGTAGGTGATGTGGTTTGGTATGTTGTTCACGTTGCCGAAGTCGAAGTATTCTCTCCACTCTTCGCTGGCCAAGAAATAATTTTTCCCGAGCTGGATAGCCTGTTGAATGTGAAATATATTTACGATGAAACCAATGAAGATGGCCAGACATATTTTACGCTTCATGAACTTCGGCCAGAAGAAAGGGTCACCTAGGTACACTACAGGCCCAGTACTTCTTTCCCGTGATGTGGATATCCCACACGTCTCGTAAGACATAAGTCCTGAATCATTTGCACTGTCAGCCCTGAGTACCTGCACGGAAGTCTGGCCTGCTGCCTCAACGTTCTGCATAGTCTTTACGTTCAACGTTGTCTCAACGTTCTCCTGCGTTTTGTAGTCAACGGAATGTTTCTTGATCTTTACGGTGTCATCATGACAACAATCTTTATCGTCCTTCACCTTCTGTATCTTCTTTACCTCCTGTATCTTTTCCACCTTCTGTTGTACTGCCTTACTCTGTCGTATGATCCTTTTGACAGGTCGCCTCAACATTCTGCCTGACCTCCCCTGACATTCCACATTCGTCATCTGTATAACCTCTGTCTGACATGGCATCTCCTTCCTCTGCATGACCTTTGTCTGACATGACATCTCCTTCCTCTGCCAGACCTCTGTCTGACATGACATCTCCTTCCTCTGCCAGACCTCTGTCTGACATGACATCTCCATACACATTGCGGCTCGATTAGCAGTCCTACACTGTCGTGCCCTATGACCCCATCTACGGCAGTAACTGCATCTAGGACCCTTCTGTTCCAGGTTGCAGCTGGCTCTCATGTGACCAGCCTTCCCACAATTAAAACAGACCACGGTCTCTCTACCACTGGTTGCCACTCTATTCCTGGACACACCCGCCACCGTTCTTGCAGCGAAAGATAATTCGGCAACACTTTCAACTCCCATGCTCCTCTCTGGGTGGGCCGTTGCATATTGCTGACATAGTTCTACTGCCACTGCCAAACGGGTCGGCTTACGTTCTTTGAGAAACGCCACCAGCACAGGATCACATGACTGGTAAATTTTATCTCGCAGAACAATATCTCGAAGAGCCGTATAAGTTAGCTCGGCCCCAGATAGATGCACCCACCTGTCAAAATACAACTGTACTTGGTCCATATACTGGTGGAACGTGTCCCCTGGCTGAGGTGTAGCTTCATGGAACTTCCTGTGGTAGCCCTCTTCCGTCAGTCTGAACCTGGTAAGCAAGACTTCGCACATCCTATCATAGTCCTCCAAGTCAGACATGGTGAAAGACATGCAGGCTTGAAGGGCCTTTCCTGAGAGTAAATTATATAGAAATTTGCCCCATTCTTTCTTTGGCCAACCTGCGCTTTCTGCGTGAATTCTGAATCGTTGCAGGTAGGCATCCATCAGGTCCACCTGTTCATTAAAATTCTGAAGTTTCGGCCTCCACGTGTCTGCATATGTTGCCTTCTGTTCGCTCTTGATATCTTCCCTATCTACTCGCAGTTTTTCATTTTCTAGTTCAATTTCCAACATTCGTAGTTGAGCCTCTCTTTCTTTCTCCTGCCTGTCTCGCTCCTTCGCTCTTTCATCTCGCGCCATTGCATTTTCAATAAATCCACTTAACTTCTCACCTTGTAGTCCTAATGAGACCCCTTTTTGACAGTACGATTCAAACAAATCATCTTGAGATTTGGGATCCATGTTAATAACAAAAGTACACGTGTGACGTACCTGTGCGACCTTCAGACACAGCACAGTTTGGACGAGCCCCCAGATATCACAATGTAATTTTATCTTCCGTCGTCTTTTATCTACTAACAGATATCACAACAGAAACACTGATAACGAAATGAACACCAATCCTTTGAAGAAACTCAATAGCTCTTTTATTTAGTACAAACACACTATTAGCTAAGAAATCCTGAACCCCAATTACTACTGACCGCGTCTACTTCTAATGACTACACTCAAACACGACCTCACCGTACAAAGGTCATCATACAACTAACTGTCTTTCACTGTCCAGTTACACACACACACACAGACCCACAGAGAATACAATACAGTCTCCAGTTACACACTCGTGCTCTCCCCTGCCCATACCGTTATTCACCCCACAGCGCACACAGTCACTCTGTGACAATTATCACATATTGTAAGTGACCAGTGTAAAAAAATAATTAAAACTACTGACTAAATGAGCATAATAAAGTATAAATACTAAACTATTTCTAATTAAGAAAAGGTGTCCTAAAATAAGGCAGAAAAAGTGAATATTATTACAACACACCTCAGACAACAGAAAAAAAATATTTTTACTACATGTTTTAGAAAAAAATTGAAAATTTTACAACAGGTCTTAGAAAAAATTGAAAATATTACATAAGGTCTGAGAAAAAATTTAATATAAGTTCTTTAAATAAAACCATAAATTTGCTAATTAATCTTAGTGGTTTTGAAAAATCATCCTTTTTTTAATTTGTATATATAGCAACCAGAAGAGCAGACTGGAATTTCGTTAAGACATTTAGTTTAACTATACTCTGTTACAGTAAATAAAAATAAATTATTTAAACTTATTTAGCATTCATTAACATATGATTGCACAAAAAGGGAAAAAGGTAGTCTGTAGATGAAGAGTCAATACTGAAAAACTATTAGATTCTCACTAACAAAGTAAATAATTCCTCATTTTATTAGAATTATTTTTTAATTAAGCTGGAAAAATTAAGAGTCTACTGTATAAATAAATGTATGGCAAAGGCGTTAAGATATTTATTCACTTTAATTACAATAATAAATGTTGTCCTCTTCTGAGTATGAACACTTGTCACAAATTCTACTCTCTTTGGCTGACCACTTTTTATATTAAAACTGATTATATTATTTCACCTAATGTATACATATTAATTTTTTTTATTTTGCAGCTGTTTGCCATGGTTTGAAATATTTTACAAACTCCTTGACCTTATAGCAGATATAACAAATAAATCTGAAAACAATAATGTCACACAACTGTTAGAGAAAAGCTATAATCAAGATATCCCTGCACCACGAATTCCTGTTACCATTGTAGCAAATGAAAATGTAAGATTTGCTTTTAGTTATACATTTTTAAGTAGAAATGTTATTTTAAAAATACTTCAAAATTTATTAAATAATTCAGGAAAATCAAAGCTATTAAACCAATTCTCATCTTATTATCAGAGTGATTTTGGTTTGTCCTCTTCTTACTTAAATTAAAAAAAATCATAACTGTTATTTGCTATTGAATAATTAAATAGTTAATTCCTTTGTATATCTCAAAATTTTGTGTGTTGTTGAGACCTTTTTTTTTTTTTTTCAGATGTTTAGCTTTACTCCTCCAGATCCTAATGTTTTACCCAGTTTATCCAGTAATGTAAGTTACAGAAAAGTTTATGTGTAAGCACATGTATTCGAGTAAGAGTATTAAATGTTTAAATATGGTAAAAAAAAAAGGTAGTGTTCAACTTAGCTGAACAGTCTGAAATTAAGAATCCTTTTTTATTTGTTAAAAACGTTTTACTTTAAATCTGTGAATTATGTTGAAAATTCAGGGGTTATAATGAAATTAAATTAATTTTTCCCACTTCTTATTATAAGACTTGTTTCTTCCAGAGAAATCTGAAAGAGTACTATAGTGCTGTAGATCATGAAAACATGATGAAAATTTTTGCAAGGTAAAGTATTATGTTAAATTGTTAATATTGTCATTATTGGACTTTATTTTAGCACACAAAAATTTTCACATATATCTCTTAGTTTAAAATGCTCACTTAGTTTAAAATGCTGTACAATATAATTACAAGTAAAAAAAGCATTAAAACAAATGAAACAACGGAGATAAAGATATCATAAATTTTTTTTTAAAGTTTTTGTTGTACAATGTTTATTGTGATTATTTTGATGGACAAGTTTGTAAAAAAGTACAGATAGATCTTGTGGGGACCTTGAAGGCAAATTAATCAGAATTAATCTATTTTCAGTAGTTGATATACTTAATGCCAAGTTGCCATTACTTTCCCCACTTATGTCAGTTATCCATTTGTTGCTAATCTCAATATAGTCCATTCATCTTGACAGTAATGCACTCTACATTATGGCTATTTAGTGGATAACGATTTCAATTAAGAAATGGGTCATAAAAAGTTACTATAGTTATTAGATTATTAAGTTTAAGCAAGTTCTGTTTTTCTAATTGGTGGCATCCATCATTTTACAAAAATGTATGCAACATATTTCTACCAGTGTTGTTAAAATTTGTATTTTTTTCCCAGTATGCTTCATGAGCGTCGCATTTATATGATTTCCAAAAAGCTGAGTAGGTTAACAGCATCTATACATGCAGCAGAGAGTATGCTTTATCCAATGCATTGGTAAGTTATGCTTTGCTGACTATTTACTTACACATGTACTTGTATTATTTAAAAAATCAATATGAATATTTCTTACAATATTCAATAAGAATATTTCTTACCATCATGACATCTAAAACTGGGTTGTTTTTATTTTTTCAGGCAACACCTGTACATTCCAATCTTACCATCTCATCTCATTGACTACATAAGGTAAATAATTTTTTACAATCTTTTCTATCAAAACATTTAACAAAAGGTATATTGCTTATTCAATTATTTTTTTTTTTTTACATTTTTTTTAGTGCACCAATGCCATATTTAATTGGAGTCCACAAAAACTTGGTGGAGGTAATATACGAACTTCTTTAATTGTACTTTTTTACTTTTTTTTTTTAAAATCAAGGAAAATGTTATCTATTATACTTAAAACATACAATTAAAAAAACAAGAATGGCATGATCATTTTATTATTTGTAAACTTTGGAAAAAAACAAGAATAGAATGAACTCTGATTTTGCTTTTTTTTTAATGTCATACAACTTGATAATAGCAGTAGCCAATAGGATAATATATCAACATAAAATTTACGCTGTTATTAGAATTGTAACTCTCATGTTTCAGAAATTAACTCAAAACCGTGTGGATGTTGGTGATGCTGTTGTAGTTGATTTAGATACCAATACTGTTACCTCCAGTTATGATGATTTGGAAGATTTACCTCATGATGTTGTAATTGGACATTATATTTATAGATAGAAATTTCTAGTTGACTGTTGATATTGAGATTAAATAATGTCTTACAGATCTGTTAACATTTATATGTCGATAGCTTTTTATTAAAGGAATATAAATAATTTAAATTTCAATAGAGAAGTTTAGTAGTTTTGAGTTGATGATTTTTATGTAACTTTTCAATATCTAGTAATCTTAATATTTTAAAAAATAAATAACTCTAGTAATTGGTGCTACATGATGTTTCAAATGTTTGTTTCACAGTCAAATTTTCTGAAGAAAAAATTAAAAAAGGATACTAAAAATACAATGTTATATTCGGGTGATGCTGTCTCAAAGGCATTCCTTCAAGCGATAGTAAGATTAATAGGTAAATTTCAAACATCTGATTTATGGACATTCTAAAGTTTAAACAATTATGTTTTAAGTATTAAATTCTTAGTACAAGTTTCAAGCTGTTCCGGAAAAATATATCTCAAAATAAAAAAAACAAACATTATCATATACTTTTAATTTACTCTCTAACAAAAACCTTAAACCTTTTTATTGTTCTTTTTTTTAAAAGCATTTTATTCATTTTTTTAAGCTTTTCATATTAACGTGACAGTGTTAAATTATAATACCTTTGTTGAATTATAATACTAGGAAGTTTATACTTTAAAATCTCACTATAGAGTGATTGTTTACATAGTCATAACTAAAGCTTATTTCACTGTAGAGTGAATATTTACACAGTCATAACTTAAGCTTATTTCGCTGTAGTGTGATTGTTTACGCATTCATAACTAAAGCTTATTTCATGTTTAGGTGGATACAGAGATGCTCTGAAATTTCGGCAAGGAGAAGCCATCACCTTTGACCCGGAAGCTTTTGTGCAGTCCCGCCCTTCTGAAAGTCAACCTTTTCTTGAAGGAATGCTCAGCCTGCAGATATTTCAGCAAGTATGATAGACATACTTTATTAACCAACCATTAGTTCTTTCTTTGATCATCATATATTTTTTTTTTAATTTGTCAATTTCTGTTATTTCTTTGTAAGGTATTTAAGGTATGTAACATTTAAAAATGAGTAAATTTCCACCTGTATCGTACATGAGTGTTGCTTTGAATGTTAAATTATAAATGCTATATTTTCACATCACGCCATCACAGTTTAAAATTTGTTCTGGCAGTTTATCAGAGGCAGATTAGAGAAGCTTGAGACAGGTTTTGGATTTACAGATATTTTTGATGAAGAGGCTAATAAGTATAATGATAAACTTCATAGTATACCAAAATACAAGGATTTTATTAAGTCAGCCAAGGTAATTCCTAATTTTTTTTCCCACTCTCTCAATGTGCCCAAGCCGTTCAAGATCTTTTGTATTGATTGTTATAATAACTGTTCAAGATCTTTTTCATTGATAGATATAATAACTGTTACATTCAGTAACATAATTGTGTAAATATTTCTTCCACAGAAAAGTGGATCAAAGAGTATTCTGAAAGTAAGTATAGTTCATAAAACTCTATACAGTTGTATTCACTTTTGTAATTTTCAGGTTTTTTTTGTTTGGCGTTGTTTTGATCATTTATATCCTGACTTTATTAAGAAGCCTGCTATTTAAATTTATGCCTATTTATTCTGTTAATTGACATTATTCTTTATTTTTTTTTTTTTGTTTATTGTTAAATTTTAAAGTGTTTCAGGTTGTTATCTTGGCAAGTTAAATTGTAGTCTAATTGTGATAAAAGAAATTTTACTAGATAAAATTACGCCGAAAAATTAAATGTAAATATAAATGTCAAAGAAAAATCCAGATACTGGTGCAGTTAATCTTGACAGGTTTTCAGGCATTCATAATAAGAAAAAAAAATGTAGTTGAGCTCAATGATTTCAAACATCTGGAGGTCACTTTTTTTTTTCTTTTCTTTGATATTGATGCACTAGTTTTGTTTTCCAGCTGCGTCGCCAGTCTTCAAAGGTATCTTTGAAAATTTATCTTTGACAATTTACCATTCCAATTTTTTGTGTCTCTTTTTCTTGCTAATTTGCTTCACATTAAGAACATTTCTATCACATGCATACAGTACTAACATTTTTTGAATTTTTAAAATAAATAAAAAAATATCTTACAAAAATGTCCTGTTATTTAAGGTAATCTTTTTGTAGCCAAGAGTTTATTTTAATCTAAAATAATAGTTGATTTGAGTTTCTTTGAAATACATTAGTTGTATGCAATATTTTTTTCTCATGTCAGTTTAATTAATCTGTGGAAATTGTATTTTAAAAAAAAAAACGTTTTTGCATGATTTTATAGCTAATGGATGGGGGCTTGAATTGATTTTGAAAAAGGAATTTTTTTTTTATTTTCTAAAGTTGCTCAGTTTTTTTTATATTTTTTTGTTTTTAAGTTCACAATCTTAAATTTTGTACATAAATATATTTATACCTATTTAAAAGGTTATATTTCATAAACATTTTTTTGGGAGTTAATCCTTTAGGAAATGGCCAGTAAAGTAGTTTCCATTCTATTAACAACTTATTTTCTAACTATTAACTCTGTTCGTGCTGATAATTTTGACATTGCCCTTTATCTGATCTGGCATCGTAGGCAGCTCCAATGATGTCTACAGCTGTGCAGTCAGTAAGTTACACAGCATGAAATGAGACTATCTGTCTATAAAAAGTACATGTTGTAACAGATGATATATAGATTTCAGACAGAAACAGCTTTCAGTGGTGACTTTGTTGTTTTGTCATTTTCATCATTCAGTCTTTCTGGTCATAGTGATTGAGTTACTGTTGTTTTTTTTTTTTACTCAAGAGCTTTTATCTTTTTGCATCGGTAAATTTAGTACATATTTATGATATATATATATGTATATTTGATGTATATATTTTGGCTTCTTTTAAGCGCTTAATATTCCTTTGTGGATATTAAAATGTTCTGGCCCTTTTATGACCACACATTTGTTTTACCGTTTAAGATAAATGGAAGGAATAAATTAAAATCAGTAGATGAGGTATGTTTTTTTTTTTAAACAAAATATTTTTATGTCTGACACTTTTACAGCCCCGGTAAAATTATTGCCTGAAAATTTTTTTTACCCTTTTTTAAAAAAAAAAAAAAAAAAAAATGACCCATGATTTGCCATGCCTCATGAGAAAAAAAAAATGTATGAACGAAAAATCATCACCATGTCAACCTTTAACCTCTGACCCATTGAATTGATGTCCTTATTTTATACCTTGTTCATTTTTTTATCATTGAAAATTTTATTAGCTAAAAAATGTACAATCCAATAAGCACAGTCTAATAAGTACATGTAAAATCCAATAAGTACATGTACAATCCAATAAGCTCAGCCCAATCAGTACAATCCAATAAGTACAATCCAATATAACAATCCAATAACTACATGTACAATCCAGTAAGTACATGCCGATAAGTACAATCCAATAAGTACATGTACAATCCAATAAGCTCAGCCCAATCAGTACAATCCAATAAGTACAATCCAATATAACAATCCAATAAGTACATGTACAATCCAATAAGTACATGCCGATAAGTACAGTCCAATAAGTCTGCTTTTCCAAATTTCTCTAATGTCCCAAACATAATATTTATTTTGAAATTTACACTAATTATTCAGACTTAAAGTTTAGAAAGTATTGTATGCAATTTATTTTTTAGTTTTAGTTCTTGAAAATATTTATTTTTCAACATGTTGTATCATTTTTACTGCACAAATATTCATTTATGTTGTTTCATGAAATTTATATATTTCTTTTACTGCAATGCCAGTCATTTAAATTTTTTTTAGCTTTAATTATCTTATGGTAAAAAAAATTAAGAAATATTAGTTCATGTCTTTAACTCTGTTCATATAGCAATTATTCCTTGATATTATTAACACTATATATTAGTGATGAATTGATTAGTTTAGAAAAATTTAAGAGAGATTTTAGATCATGTCTTTAAGTCGGTTATTGATTGATAGTAGCACTACTTTGTATTATTGGTGAATGTTACTCTTTCTAAATGATCATCTTATCCAAAATTTTTTTTTTTACTCTAACTTTCATTTTATTAATGTGTCGTGCTTCATTAAAAATTAAGTATTCGTATGAAGTTTTTTAAAAATTAGAATATATCTCCAACTTTTAATGAAATGAAATTAAGCCAATTAGTTAATCTTATCTCAAGAAAAAAAAAGGTTATAAGAAAAAGATAATAAATACACACATATTGTTGTTTTGTTATTTGTTGGTATATTCTCCCAGCTTTACAATATTTTATTGAATTGTTGCTTTATGAGGAAATCATAGATCCGCCTCTAATCGGTTATTTTACTTGAATGATAAACTGCATGTTTATATGATATTTTTATGTCAATGTTTAAGGAAAATTCCATTAAAGTTTTTAAAATGTTTTTAGTTGTACATAATTTTGAAGTTTAGAGGATATAAAAAGTACCAAATAACCTGACTAATACAGGTACTTAAATAAATTGGTATTATCTTGTGACTTTGAAAAATATAAGAAAAAACATTACATTTAGTTGTTTGGTATTTATTTTGAATGGCAACATGTCAATATGATTTTGTGCTTATTGTAGTTAAAATTTAATTTAGACTAAATTACTTCAGACAGATTGAAGACTTATTAAAAACTATTGCTACTAAGAAACTTCCCATTATTTGTAATATTCATATAACTTGAATTGCGGAAAATTAAAAAAAAAAATAATTTGACAGTCTCTTTTGAAGTCTTGTACAATGATATAAAACAATTATTCATCATGATTTCCTACAAATTTCTCATATTTACATTGCTATCAAGTATTTTAATATAAACTGCAAATGTAGACTGTCATTTTTTTTTTCCACTGCTGGAAGATGTTGTTTGCTATTTTTGAAATAAAAGACTTTGTATTTATTTATACAGATCACAGAACAAGGTCGTAAAGCTGTGACACATGTCAAAACCAAAATATCTGGTGTAAGTATTATTAATTAAGCTAGCCTGGTGGCAGTGAATTTGTAGGTCTGATTGTTAGCTTTTTTTTGGCTATTGTTTTGCTATGGTCTCATAGATAAAAAAAAACAAACTAAAGGCTTCCATTCTTATTTTGGCAATTGGGAATTCTATTTCATGAGGCTTTGAGGAAGGATGCAGGAAACAAGAAGTTATTTCAATTGTGATTATGGTCTCTATACAGGCCAGGTCAAAGTAAGCAGGGGGCACCAATACCCAGCAAAAGGGCAGTTTTTCTCATTTTAGTTACTTTTTCTTTATTTTCTCCTCTTTTTCTTTTTTAAGCGGGCGGGGGCACTCCACACCTAGCGGGGGGGGGGCATGGCCCCCCAGTCCCCCCATGGCTACGGGGCTGTCTCTATAAAATATCAGCATTACTGTGATCTTTAAGATGTTGATTTTCTTTAATCTTGAAGTGCTGTTAAATTTTTCAATGGAAGCAATCTGTATAGATATATTTTATTATGTTATACTCTGATTCTATAGTTAAGAAATAGATACATGTACAAATCATTAAAAAATTTTGCTTTATGGTTGAGAATTAAAATTTTGCCTCCTTACTGCCAGCAGGTTTAAAACATTTTTTATCTTTGTGTGTGTGATTAAAACATCATAGTTTTACATTTATTTTGACTACTAAGCTCATCATTTTGAATTTGTAACAATATTCATCTACAATTTGTAATAATATTTTTTAGCATTACTAGTCTAATCTATTCTTAATATTTTTTTTTAAGTGCAGCTTAACTGCATAATGTTCTGTTGTGACCACAGTTACCGATTAAACAAACAGAAAATTGTTTTGATCTGAATATCATATAAATCTTTATGAAAATAATCACATAAATTGAAATTTTGTGGTAAAATATTTCAATTTTTGGATATATCAATTTATAAACATCTAAATGTTTTTTTTTTTAAACGACCTTTTTAAATTAACTTTAAATTTTGATGCTGCTGTTTGTGTCCCACATCTCATTAGCTAACTGAAACTGAGGAAAAGAAAGGCACTGACTTCCGTGCATCTGGTGGAGTAATTCACTCAAAGCCTGTGTCTCATACATCTTCTCTTAAAGCCCAG
Organism: Bulinus truncatus; assembly: GCA_021962125.1. Lineage (NCBI taxonomy): Eukaryota > Metazoa > Mollusca > Gastropoda > Planorbidae > Bulinus > Bulinus truncatus. The sequence continues at coordinate 2,822,888 of JAGDYQ010000096.1, read as the reverse complement.
AGGGTAAAACCTGTCTCACAGTGTACATTGTATGACCGTAGTCGTGTTGTAGTGTAGCATACCTTCCCTCACACACCCCCCCTTCCATCCCCAAGTAAAGTTGCTGACTGATGCTATACATGTATCATGTTCTCCATTCTACTAAACAACAAACATACTTTGCTTGCTTTCACTTCCCACACTAGTTGTACCACTAACTAGTCCTGAAAGTGTAGTATGTATTTTAATGTCTTTATATTTGCCTTACTTTGTTTTGTTAATTTTCCTAAATTAAATCATCAACACTTTTGTACATTTTTAATAGTTATATGTTATACTTATTAGCACTCAAGCTAAATTTATTAGAAATTCTGAAATATAACAAAAGCTTACTAATTCTTTCTGAGAACAGCCTTAATATTGTAATAACTCTTGTCACCATTGATTTGCATATTCCCAATAAGCATTATGTCTCATATGTAATATTTATATATATATATATATAACTTTTTAATATAAATATTTTATAACACCTTAATGGGTTTCATGGTAAGGTTTTATGTTTTAACATTAGTTTCTAAATTTTAATAATTATTGTGTGCTTAATGGTTTGAATTTTTCAATATACCAAAATGAAAACTTTTTAAAAAAAAGATCAATATTAAATAATTTTTAAAATAGAACATTGAGTTTCTTTATAAAGCATATGTGTTTATTACTTATCAGTTCTTTTAGCTGGGTGCGTCATGTTCACAATAAACAGTAACAAAAAGAATAGTTTAAATTTACAGTTTTAGTATACCTGCTTTTTAGCCACTCATACTAAATGTTTGTTATCACAAAGCTTTGTTTTCTATAATGTACTTGTAGAGTTAAAAAAAGGATAATTTAAAAAAATGCTATTTTTACCATTTGATTTTTTTGTTCTCATTAGTGTTTTGTTTTAATAAGGAGTAACACATTTTTTTATTAATGGAATTTTTTTTCCACCTTAATATTGACCACAGTAAACTAATCTATAAATATTATCTTGCTATGTAAGAACACTCTGGTATTCTACAAAATATGCTGTAGTTATTTTTTTTTATCTTTTCTCAGCCACCACGGCCACCCCCTCCTAACAAATCTTTGAGCAAACCAGAAACGAGGTAAAATTTAAATATTCTCCAGGCAGTGGAGCACTAATATTCTTTAGAGCAATCTTATTTTGAGCACCTGTCTATTGAAGTTTAAATAAAATGGTTATTGGACATTTTTTTTTTTTTTTTTAAATTTTCAGGAATGAGCTGCATGTCGAGGATGCCCTTGACGACAGCACGTTAAGGTTAAGTTACCACTCACCAGATGTCAGCCTGATGGGAGACATGGACATTCAAGCTGCCATGTTCAGATCTGCTAGTGCTGAGATGTTGCCTCAACATTACACCGGCAGACAGGTGAGAGGTTTTTAAATTTTACTGATGTTCTTGTTGTGAGTTGGCGATACGGTAGCACATATTTTTATGGATGACACATTACTTGGGACAAGTTGCCCATTCTGTACACAGAAACTTAGTTTACAGTTTCTAAACATTTGTACTGACATGGAGAAATTTTTATATCTGTTTGAGTTTTAGCTCTTCATACATGGGGGAACTGTCATAGAATGTAGACATGTAGTCTTAATTAATTGTAGTTGGCCCTGATTCAACAAGCATTATCATATGCATCATACATGGGGGAACTGTCATAGAATGTAGACATGTAGTCTTAATTAATTGTAGTTGGCCCTGATTCAACAAGCATTATCATATGCTGCTCTGGATATCAAAATGGTTGGTTGTCCCTACTTTAAACACTGCTTTAAAGTTAACCTCTTCCAGTGGACAGATGTTAAGCATAATGCCAAGGATAATTAATTTTTACAATATTATTGAAACAGTGGAAGAAAATATGTGAATAAACAATAAAACACTTTGAGGTCAATTGTGACGGAACTACTTTTTTAGGGGGGGGGGTGGTTTCAATTGGTTATAATTTGAATAGTTGATTGGTCATGAAGGTCAATGTTACTTCAACTCACCTAAAGATGACTGTTTAGTGACACTATATTGATAATCTATTATGTTGTCATTTTATAATCAGCAAAGTCATTTTTTCAATTGTAATCAACTTTGGCATAAATATTTCTGCTTATGCTCTCGCTAAATGATGGCGAATGCAATTCTTTTTGACGTCATTAGTTTTTCCCCCCTTCATTTAGAGTTTGAATACGTGACTGGTCATAGAATTTAAGACTTCTCAGATAAGTATGGAATTACTGCTTTAAGCCATTATAATAAAGATACATGGGTATTTCCAAATGTAAAATTGGTGAAAATAAATCATGTCAAAAATGTTTTTTTTTTTTTAAAGTTTAATTTTCAATTGCTATGCAAGTTGTCGTCACAGAGTAAATAACAAAATGTTTACTTCATCACATGCAGGGCTCTAGTGGATCTTGTTCAACACCATCCAGTGAATCTGTTGGAGACAACGATATACCTTTTGATACACTGCACAGCTCAGATGAAGGTGCATATTCTTAGTCAAGTGGATTTTTTTTTTTTTATTAAAATAATTTTCTGTTAAAAAGTGAAACCTAATTGGAAAAAAATGTCCAAATTCTATGAACAGATTTCATTTTTCTTCTCCATTCCGAATATATATTTTTTTTTTCTGATTTTATTATATATTTTTTTTGTCAGATTCTGCAGTAGAGCCTGTACCAGAGAAAAAAATTGCCGAGACACCTACATTTGTTTTAGGTTTGTATTCTATTACTGTAAATATTATTTATTTGGTTAAATATTATTTATTTGGTTAAATATTTTCTTTTAAACCTGAACACTTTATAAAAATCTACAGTCATTGAAACTAGAGCTGCTGTTCGATTAAAAAAATTGATCGAAATTAACGCATGATTAAAAATTTTAATCACAAATTAACGCACATTTTAATCGACACAATATAATACAATTGTTTGTATTCAAACTAATATGTCATAATATCAAAGCATAATATTGGCATAATAAACAAGTCATTTTAATTTACGAAAGAGGTATAATGAATTATAACATATTTATTAAGCATTAGCATATATGTCTATTGAATTAGTTAGTGAGACCAGTTTATGGACATGTATCAATCACGTCAATGATGCAAATTGTTTTCTTTTTATTTAACAACAATGTCTAACCTTTTTTTTTATCGTACCATAGTTCCGAACTAATGACGTATGTCCCTCCCTCCCTGTCATATTTTTCTTCACTTCGCCCACACCTAAGTCTGTTTACCCTACCCTCCACTTCCAATTTCAAAAAAAAAAATACACACGTCATTTATATCTCCTGTAACTTTTCTTTCATAAAATAATACCATAGCCAGAAAGTTGTCGCTCACTTATTATTAACGCGTTTTTTTTCTTTATTCCACCCCCCCCCCCCTTTCCCCACCAAGTCACATTTTTAACACACTCTCTCTCCACTTAAAGACGTCCCAAAACAAGTTGATTTACTTTAGATCTTCCTTTGAAGTTTTTGCGTGTCGGTGTCTACAAATGTTACTCTTATATTCTTTCATTCATTTACTTTCTTACTATCAACTATTTGTTCAATGTTTTAGTGAACAACAGAAAAGAAAAAAAAAATTATATGTCTGTCAGTTAAATTAATAAAAAAGTATCTTGTAAAATGACACTCTTTAATGTTACCGTTTCAAAAGTTCAAAGCAAAATTTTGATAGGTCGGCTTTCATTTTTGATCTTCTCTTGTTCTTTCGTTTGTCAACATTAACAATTCTTTCTTTCGTTTCATTTTGGTTATAGCAACAGTTGTATCCAAGTGTTTGCCGGTCTAACTTTTGGGGAAAAATCTTTTGATGTTTTTATTGTTATATACAAAGTACAAACGAAAATATGCCTTTCTTTCCATCATATCGACACCGCTAATTTCAGAACGTTAATAAATATAAAATATTAAATTTAGCTCAGTAACACAATAATTCTGAAAAATACTTACAGTGTCTCGTGTACTGATGTTTGCATAGCATAGTCTAGACCATGTCTAGACATTGATTTCAAGTGTCATGAAACTGTTAGTGCAGCTGATGCAAGACGCTGTATTTTCAAATGCGATAAAAAATTGGGCGCAAAAAATGGTGATACAAAATTTCTAACATCTCGTTATTTTGACCTAATTATAACAGAGTTCACCAAACACTTGTCGTTCTTTTACCTCCACCAATACACTACAGTATATAGTGTAAACTAGTAAATGAAACTTTTTTTCTTTTTACATCGACCGGGAAGGGAGCAGGAGGTTCACTTGTCGAAAGGCTACATAACAAAATATCATCATTTATATTACAATTGGGGCTTTTGTCCACGTACCTGGGGGTGAGGGTGTGTGTAAATTGTGACAGGGTGGGAGTAGATCTACTTAATAAGTGAACGGACTTTAACTTCAAATTGTTGCGTGAAATTCCGTTATTTATCGATTTGGTGAACTTTCAGCATTTTGGTCAAATTAACGCATTAAGGTGTTGCGTAAAAAATTTTAATCGCAAATTTTTTTTGGCGCGTTAATCGCAAATTAACGCAGTTTAATCAGCAGCCCTAATTGAAACATTTTATATGAAAATGTATTCATTTATATAAAAAAAAAATGAAAGATTTTTATATTTGTTAACGAAGTGAAAGAAAAAATCATTCATATAAGTCAGTGTTTTGTATTGAAAAGTTCATGTTGTATGTTTTAGTAATGATTTCTGTAAATTTGTATTTGACTTACAATATTCATTTTCCAACATGCACAAGTACCATTTGTTGGGCTATTTGTATACTGGTACCAGCATGGGTTATTGCACACTGGTACCAGCAATAGGTTTGTTAGATGACACTAAAGTTTGAAGACTGATAAATATGGTACATCTCAGAAATGCTAATTACTTTTTACACTGAGCGGCAGACATGGCTTATCTAAAGGGTTGTGAAAAGGGCTCGGTAAATCTCTTCTAGGTGGTCATGTAGGTTCAGGAGATGAATTTGATATTAGTTCACTGGGCTTCCAGGTCAGAAGTTTTGTTTTGATTCTCAAAACCAAATCATAATCAATATGGGCAGTGTCAGTTATATGACTAGATATAGTTAGGAACATAAACAAGATGGGCAGTCTCAGTTATATGACTAGATATAGTTAGGAACATAAACAAGATGGGCAGTGTCATTTATATGACTAGATATAGTTAGGAACATAAACAATATGGGCAGTGTCAGTTATATGACTAGATATAGTTAGGAACATGAACAAGATGGGCAGTGTCAGTTATATAACTAGATATAGTTAGGAACATAAACAAGATGGGCAGTGTCAGTTATATGACTAGATATAGTTAGGAACATAAACAAGATGGGCAGTGTCAGTTATATGACTAGATATAGTTAGGAACATAAACAAGATGGGCAGTGCCAGTTATATGACTAGATATAGTTAGGAACATAAACAAGATGGGCAGTGTCAGTTATATGACTAGATATAGTTAGGAACATAAACAATATGGGCAGTGTCAGTTATATGACTAGATATAGTTAGGAACATAAACAATATGGGCAGTGTCAGTTATATGACTAGATACCGTTAGGAACATAAACAAGATGGGCAGTGTTAGTTATATGACTAGATATAGTTAGGAACATAAACAAGATGGGCAGTGTCAGTTATATGACTAGATATAGTTAGGAACATAAACAAGATGGGCAGTGTCATTTATATGACTAGATATAGTTAGGAACATAAACCAGATGGGCAGTGTCAGTTATATGACTAGATATAGTTAGGAACATAAACAAGATGGGCAGTGCCAGTTATATGACTAGATATAGTTAGGAACATAAACAAGATGGGCAGTGTCAGTTATATGACTAGATATAGTTAGGAACATAAACAAGATGGGCAGTGCCAGTTATATGACTAGATATAGTTAGGAACATAAACAAGATGGGCAGTGTCATTTATATGACTAGATATAGTTAGGAACATAAACCAGATGGGCAGTGTCAGTTATATGACTAGATATAGTTAGGAACATAAACAAGATGGGCAGTGTCAGTTATATGACTAGATATAGTTAGGAACATAAACAAGATGGGCAGTGTCAGTTATATGACTAGATATAGTTAGGAACATAAACAAGATGGGCAGTGTCAGTTATATGACTAGATATAGTTAGGAACATAAACAAGATGGGCAGTGTCATTTATATGACTAGATATAGTTAGGAACATAAACAAGATGGGCAGTGTCAGTTATATGACTAGATATAGTTAGGAACATAAACAAGATGGGCAGTGTCATTTATATGACTAGATATAGTTAGGAACATAAACAAGATGGGCTGAAAAAAAAATATAATCATAGCATTTTAAAAATGATCAGCTAGACAACTCCAATATTATTAAACAAGTATCTTTTTTGTTTTTGATAGAAAATAAATATGTATATTTGGCATAACATTTTGCTTTTAAAATTATCAAGTTACAAACTGAAGGATAATTTCATAGCTGATATCTTCTTTGTTCTCGATATATGATATACTAAGCTGAATATTTGTTGATTATTTCTCCAGCTGATAAGTTGATCCGACCACAAAGTGACCGCCTAATTCGCCAGACAGTAGCCAATCCCATACCACCTCCCAGGGAGAAAAAATTGCACAGGACCAGCCCCCAGACCAGTCCTGCAGCTACTCTTAGAAACCCTCCTACAGCAGCCCCGAGGAGATCTAGTTTAAACAAGTCCACAACGGGGGATATGTCAGCGGCAGCCCATGATACACCGTTGATCAAATTTGACTCTACGGATTCAGAAACTCCAGTTTCTGATATGTTTGATCCACTTGCAGCCACCATAAGACCTAAGGAAAAAACAGAGGATGATATAGATGGTAAAGGCCTAATGAGAAACCATAGTTCTAGGGTGTCTCTGACCAGGTCGCAAGCATTCAAACGTGATAGCCCTGTCATTGTGAAGGCAAGACTCAAAGAGGATGATGACCCAGATGTCGTCACATCAAGGAGAGATTCCACAACAGACATATTTGATCCCCTGTCATCCTCCAACAAAGCTGAAGAGCCCAGTTTGGTTGCCCCTCTGTCTGACCCGCTATCTCATCACAGCCCACGCAGAGAAAGCTCTGACCTTTTGTTGCACGAGTGGTCAGTAGCTTCGCTTCCAAGGGGGCCCAACATAACATTACCAGTGGGCCATGTGACGCTTTTCCCAACTCCGGCATTTAATATGACAGCTGTCAATCAGTCTTTACCTCAGAATCCAGCTTTTGATTCACTACAACCAAGAGCTACTAGTATGGTTCATTCAAATTATGGAGGACAAAGCCCTTTTCAGCGTGTCAGCTTACCTTCTCAGCCGATGAGTCAAACACCAGGAAAACTTCCTCCCTCAATGTTCGCTCCCTATGTGTATCCTCAGACAAGCAAACTGCCACAGTATCAAACTATTACTAATCTTTCATCTCCAAAACTCAATCATGGAAGTGCAGGTGCCATTCAGCCAGGTAGTCCATTGAATCTGAGTGCTAAAAATAGTCCTACCGTATCTCCTGCGCCATCCAGGTCTACAACGCCTGCCATTATTTCCAACAAACAGTCTGATCCATTTGGTGACCTACTAAGTATAGGCTTTGGAAATAATTCCTATGAAAAAGTTGACACCAAACTCAATGCAGACAATCAGACTTCACAGAAATCAAAGTGGGAAACTTTTGATTAAGTTCTCATGTCCTGTTTGGATCTGTGCTTCATTCAGTACCAGTGATCTCTTTAGCCCTATGGGACTTTCAGTTTCAGATGTAAACTTTTTTTTTTTTCAATATCTCATGTCGTGACTTAAAGATGTGTAGGAAATATTTCATTGCTGAACTGTTAAACTGAGATATGCTGGAAGATGTTCATAATCCAGTGAAATTAACCCAAGAATTATCTGTGATGTCTATTTTTATCTTATGTTATTCTTTGTGTACTAGTCATGCTGTTTATGTGTACAATGCAAGATAATACAGTAAGCTTTCGATTATCTGGCCTGATGTGGCAGAAAGGCATTCTGGGTAACCAGAAATATGGATGGCAAGAGCCAGTTAATCTCCTACACCAATAGAAATGCTTTTTTTATTCCAAAACCTTTTTTTTTTATCACTTAGTTTGGATCATCTTGAGTCCAGTTAGTTGCAAGTCATTTAGCCTAGAGTCTAATATTTACTTTTCTTGTAAAAACATTACAAATTATTTCTCGATTGAAAACATATTGCTGGTTTTTTAAGTATATTTCTGTTAGGTTTTTTTACATACAAATTTTTTTGGCTTTATCGGTTTCCTCTAATCTTAGTATTTTTTTTGTTGACTAATTTCTTCAAGTGCACAGTCTGTCATTTCTTCAGAGAGATCTATTCATTTGAAGTTCTCAATCTGTCATTTCAAGTGCACAAATATGTATCTGTAATTTACTGATGCTAATAACTGACACAGACTGGTTTTTTTTTGTTACAGAATTATCACCCTTGTATTTTTAAAATTGATTTCAAAACAAAATTATTTTTTATTGTGAATTTCAATTGTTGATACTAAAAATATTCTGATGAGCCAAACAGCTTACATTGAACTTATGTGCATTGAATAATTTTGTTTAGATGAAATTGAAATTTTATTGGGGGATAATTTGATGGGTAAAATTTCCATATTTGGACAGATTTATATTTTAATACTTCAATCATTTCTTACATTATTGTGTGCATATTTACTTGTTTACTTTGGGGCTTATTTTCAAATTAACTATTTTTCTGTGAGTTGTACAATAATTGATATGCATCTGTAAACTCTTATAATAGTTAACATTTTTCGAGTGAAAACTTGAAATTTACTATGACTTATACATTTAATATGATATAATACTTGTGTCTGAATTATCTCTTCTTTTAAAATCTGTCGAGAAAGTTAATTTTGATTATTCATCAAACCAAAGTTAAACATTTCTTTTTCATAACGCAAGGTCATAAGTTATATTCTTCAAATGATGACTACTTGAGAAAAAGTTTTGAGACGTTAAGACTTGAACAGCTCAAAAAATAGCTTAAATTGGCAATGTTTATAGTTTTTGCTTACTGAATAATGTACACTTGGAGAAACCGTTAAGTATCTACTTGACAAGATTCGATAAAAATGTAAAGCTTTTTTTAAGCTGGTCCCTCGTATTATATAGATGATTTCATATTTTACTTATACAAAGCAGTATATTTATATTGCTTATTTTTAGTTTAGCTAGTTTTTTAATCTTACATAGGAATGTTGTTTATTTATTCTATTAAAATAGTCATGTTCTAGAAGTTATGATGGTAAACTTAAGTAAATTTACTGTGTTTTTCATCTGAAACTTTCAGCTTTAAATATTGTTATCTCCATACATCCACACATAGATACAAGGGACTGACAATTCTGAGTAAACTTTTTGTTTTGAAAAGTGCAATGTTATGTTTATTTCATTGGATAGAATCTTAATTGATTTTTGTAATTGATTAATTAATTTTTTTTTGCTTAACCATTCAATAGACATTGCTTGATGCAATGTCAGTTTTGTAAACAGCTCAATTTTCATTTTATTGTACAATTTTTTTTTTTTCACCAAAACTTGACTTGCTTTCCAAAGAGCTTATGAAGAAATAAAATAATGTCTTTATTCTTTGAACCTTAATTTTTATTTATTTTATTAATTCAGCTGATTTTGAATTTTAAGCATAATCATTATTTAATGGTCACATTGAAAGAGAAGTAAAATCAACTGCAGTGAACATTAACAACGGTATATCTACTGAGACATTTTCCCAAAATTTTCAGGCTTTGCTTTAAAATTTCAAAAATTGATAACAATTTACATTATAGTTTGAGAAAAAGCTAAAAAATTACATGCACATAGATTGAGTATGAAAATTGTCTTTATAAACATTTTACTAGAACCTATGAGTAACTTAAATACACAATAGATGAAATAATGTCTGGTTATAAATGAAGTTGGCTGATGATACTAGTAATCTTTTAGCGCTGCCTATTGTGATATACATAATTTTACAGAACATTTGTTTCTTAATACATTTTTTTTAGTTCCAGCTTTGTTTGACCTGTTACAGTGAACCACTGTCATTGGCTTTTAATCTCACAGAGCAGACACGCTGATGTGTATCTCACAGAGCAGACACGCTGATGTGTATATATTTTTGAAATTAATTTTTAAAGCTAATTTATTATTTATTGACAAGTCTTCCTGAATTTGTGTGTATAAGTTACATTTTGTTGAAGAGATTTATGAATACAGTTAACATCATGATTGTGTTACTGAAAAGTGTTATAGACGGAAATACTCAATAAAGTTTTATTCAGACATTTATGAATGTCTTATCTCTCAGATTGTCACAAACTTGTGGTCAGTAATTTTGTTACGTGACACTTATTAATTTTAAAAAAAAGTAAATATGTAAGAGTTTCTGTTTAAATATATGAATATTTTTAAGTATAATTATAAATATTTGTCTTGTTGCTGAGCAGTAAATCATTTCTTTTTTTTAAATTTTGAGCACAAAATCCTTTATTTTGTTTATACTTTTTGTTTGTTTGCAAAATTTGTATCTACAGAAATAAACATTTTACTTTTGCCCCCTCTGAATTATGTTTGCTTTATTGTCCTTCATTTCGCTATTTTTTTTTTTCAAATATATACATTTTTATAATATAATCTAATATCAAGCCTATATGATATAAACAATATTTATAAAATTTAAATATCTGTGAATACGCCTAGACGGCTAGCCTATTGATGAAAATCGATGTAAAATGTCATTTAAGTTACTTTTTTTATAAGGTGAATTTCGAGTACAATAAGTTTTACAAACACAATTATATTCATAGGTTAGGGTTCATTAGCTGGAACAAAAAAATGTGGCCCACAATCTGACAGGGATTATAACAACATTTAAAAGTATTCCATGTTATTAGAAATAAAGAAGTCAAGGAACAAGAGGCACTGATTCACTGCTACGTTTTTTTCAACATAAAGAACAGAGAAAGAGAGGTGTAATTAATGCCTGCCTTTAATGGCATGCATGGGCGTCGCTAGGAATTTTTCCAGGGGGAGGGCAAAAATTTCCAGGGGTGTGGGGGCAAATAACAACTTTATGACATTTTTTTTAAATGTAAGGGGGGGGGGAGCAAATGCCCCCCTCTTATATGACATTTATTCAAAATGTAGGGGGGGGCATTTGCCCCCCATGAATACGCCCATGCCTGTATATATCTATGACTCACCTATATCTATATGTGACTCACCTATATCTATCTGTTTGTGACTCACATATATCTGTCTGTGACTCAAATGTATCTACCTGTTTGTGACTCATATATATATATATATATATATATATATTCGTTTTTATCAGCCCTCAACAATATGATGACTTCAGAGATACTGCAGTGGATAACTCTCCCCATTTCTCTTTTTGGCTCAGATCACTGACAGATAACTGACATATCACTAAGAGATCACTGACAGATCACTGACTATGTGAATTGTTTTTATAACTAACTAGTCAGAAGAGATAATTCTAAACATAGGTACTTGCAGTGATGCAACAACATTTTCTATTAATATCTTCTACTAAAATACGTCTGAACTGGTTTAAATAAATTGTAATTTTTAATAACTAATCTGATGTCAAATTTTGTATTGTTAAAGAAATTGGACTGAAATAAAAAAACAACAACACAAAAGCAGTTATAAATCACTTAAGTTTAAATTACATGTACTAGTATTTTTACAGGCAGTTTGTGGTTTTAGGGCCTATTGTGTGAGGATTTTATCATTAAAAGTGTGTTTAGGCTAATCGTATATGAATCATTCATAAATGATGATGTTTAGTGATACATCTTTGCAATCACTTTGTACAGGACAGTTCTGACATGGACTCTTCATCTGACAAACGGAACGAAACAAGTAAAAAAAAAGTTTTTGTTACTTTGTAATTTATTGATATCATAGATAGAGTGTATTTATATTCTATCAGAGTCACTCTGCGACTTTGTGTAAATAAATGTTTAACTCTTATCAATTTTCAGTTGGTTTCAGAGATTTGTTTGATCAGAGTGATAGTCAACTTAAACATGATGTCATGATTGGTAAACAAATATTTATTTTACAATTGTATTACATGAACATAACTTAGAACAATATCGTTTGTTGGTCTTAAGATTACAAATAATATGTGTTTAGATCTGTATGCTTATGAGTATTCATTAAAGCTTTGTTTAGATTGTTTAATACAATTGATATCGTCCCATTAAGGTGATCATGAAACTCAGGTGTCAGAAGGTGGAGAAGCCGATCTACACAAACATCTTATATTCTGTAATAAGAATCCGGGTCATACAAAGTTTATACCTGTGGATAAATTTACACTAAAACATTTACCTGAATGTCATCGTGATAAAGATTTATATAAATTTGTCAAAGCTACAGCTGACCTGACAGTCAGAGTTGATGTTAAAATGATCAGTCCACACAGACCAGAGTTTTGGCCGAATACAAAAGTTTCATACCCATTTCACATCATGACAGGCAAAAAAAACTTCAGAGCAGGAAGTGGAAGGGTGAATAAAGTGTGTAAATTTAAAAATTGTTTTGATCAAAATTATTTTCAACACAATAAAAAGTACACTACATGTTGGTGTAAAAATTGTCACCATTCAGACAGCCAGCCAAGTGTGGTGGGAGTTTGATGTGTACACAGCCACACATGTGGTGTTTGATGAGGATTGAGGCCAACCAAACGTCTTTGAGATTATTTTATGATAGAGAGGGATGTCCAGTTGTCATGGTTGATCAGGTCACTCTAGTTGAAGCAGGTATCATGTGTGACTGGTGTAAGTTGAAAGGTGTGACTTGTGACAAAAATCTGGGAGATAAACTGAGTCTGTTGATGAAACAGTTTTCTAATGCCTATGTGAAGGTCTATGACACATACAAACGTTTGTACATTGGGGACAAGTTGAACTTTTTAGTGTCACATTCTCATGAATGTTCTAAGCAGATCAGTGTTGGTCACTGGGTGGACAAATACAACAAAGGGGAATATATACATCAACTGACTTATAAAACATGTACATGCCCAGGGAGTAGTGGAGCCACCATATATTGTGTGGGGTATGAAAGTGATTCTTGGGTTATGTATCCAGTTCTCCACAGTGGCAGTTTAAATTCTAAACTTAACATTAGCGGCATCGGTATAGCCCTGTGAATCGTCTGTCAATAAACTAAAGGGCAGTGTCTTATTTTGTTTTTAGAGGCATTTCTCTTCTACGTTGTATCGTACGTCTGTCTTGCCAGATTGAATGATGTATCTTGTAGCACATTAATTGTACAGCCCTGTTCAATCGTGTACACATAGACTCATTAATACGGTGCTGCGAGTTTGGTTTTGTCACACATTGTTTATTGCTAAATTACAAATTTTAGTTAATTTGAATACAAACATCCAAGTCATCAATCTACTTGATCACTTTATTAATGAACATTTGCTTTTTTATAATAAACATAAATATCTTAAATTTATCATAGAAGTTTGTCAATATTTTCATATCACAAAATCTGTCAAACAAATAAATACTTTCTTTTGACAGTTATATATTTCTTTACATTAATTGATTATTATCAATAAGCAAATAAATAATCTATACATCTAGATGGGCAAGCCTGTGTGATTTTTACAAATTGTGTCTGAGTGCAGTCTCTATCTTTCAACTCAATCAACTCACACCATCGCGTGTAACCTAAAACTGTTAGGTTAAGATAGTTGTTAGGTAATTGATGCATTCAGTGGACTGACTTACTACAGTGGACTGACTACAGTGGACTGACTCTCTACAGTGGACTGATTCTCTACAGTGGACTGACTCTCTACAGTGGACTGACTTACTACAGTGGACTGACTCTCTACAGTGGACTGACTTACTACAGTGGACTGACACTACAGTGGACTGACTTACTACAGTGGACTGACTCTCTACAGTGGACTTTCTACAGTGGACTAACTTACTACAGTGGACTGACACTACAGTGGACTGACTTACTACAGTGGACTGACTTACTGGAAAGTGGACTGACACTACAGTGGACTGACTTACTACAGTGGACTGACTCTCTACAGTGG